>VMKM01004959.1:0-10885 GCA_008360985.2 Macquaria ambigua
AAATATAATATGACAAGAAGGTCAAAGGCAGAGGAGTAACTTGTATCATTCTTGGGCTGCATAATAAAAAATGTTGTTTTTGATTTCAGTTTTCAAAGTAATCTCCTTTATGTTTCATCTGAGATGGAGACAGACTTTCAGACTCTCACATCCGACTTTATAAAAGAGATAACATTTATCTAAACATTCACAGGTCGTGGTGGTGGCCTTGCTGTTGTTTTGAACAATCGGCAAACTTATGGGCAAGGATTTCTTCACTTTTGAGATCCTCAGTTTTTAAGATGTTGGCTGAAACCCAATATTCTTTGTGTTGTTCATCATTCCCTTAATCCAACAACTACTTTTTCTCACTGATTTTAATTGAAGTTTTAATTTATTTATGTTCTCTTTCCTTCTGCTCTCTCTCAGTATGACACTGTAACAGTCATCGTAAAGGACACAGGAGCTAGCCACTTTTCCTACCTGATCAGCCAATCAGAGGGCAGTAGAAAGATTGGTGGAGCAGTTGTCTCTGAGTTTTATGTTCCCTGATAAGCCAGTCAGGTGTTAGAAGAAACATTTCTGTCTGGAGTGCACTTGTGTTTTACACTACCTTTATGAAAGAAGACAAACTCTTTGTAAAAATGTTGTAAAATTTTGTTGACAGTAAACATGTCAAATTTCATACAGTAAACAGTAACTGCAATATCCTTTGTCGCCCGGGGAGAAAGTCCACAGACTCCCTTGAAAAATTGTGTTTTTTTTTATTTGTTGAGTTGAGGGAAACCTTATATACTTTGAGAAGTGCTCTCTACAACAAATCATTAATTATTCGTGCTGTCTTATAAATTCGGCATTAAATGTAATGCATCGATTTATTTATTTCTTACAGTGGCCCTGAGGGTCAAAACACAACGACATTACACAAAACACAACATTACACAAAACACGACATTTCACAAAACACAACAACATTTCAGATTACGGAAAGGGTAGGACAACACTTCTTATTTGTGATTGGACAGAACTCAAATCAATCAATAGGCCTATTTCACAATATAGCGAATGCAAACCGGAAGTCAGGAGAACTCTCTTCCGGTCTGAGCGCTAGCTTAACTCGCGGTCGAAACAATGGCAGAGTTTATTGTTCTAACTCTAAACAAACAGCCGTATTCGTAGTTTCACGGCTTTCCAACCGACGAACATTTAAAAAGCATATGCTAGCAGTTATGCTAGTCAGTAGCCAAGCTAACATTAAGGCTGGGGTGTTGTCAATTTATACACGTTAGTAAAGTGAATGTTCTAACGTTACTTTTTCACTATTTAATAATGGCATGTAAGGGCGTTTAACTACTGAAATAGAGCCATCTGATGTGTGAGTGACCTTTTCTTTGCTTGTTGACCTGAACAAAGGATGTATTTACAGTTCTCACTGGTTTTAATATAAATTAATAGATTCATGTAATTTACAAATTAAGTATGAGCTGACTATGTAATATTTATAACGTTGAACTTCTATCTCTAAATTTAAATTTATTTAAATAACTGCTTAAGACTCAAAGTAATGGCCAGTAAAAATAAAAATAAATAAATAAATAAATATATACATATAATATATATGTGTGTGTATATGTATATATATGTGTATATATGTGTGTGTGTGTGTGTATGTACACATACACATCAGCCAGTGCGTAATATTATGAAAGATTCAGTTTATACAGCAACATCATGAATAGCAGCGGAACCGCGGAGTCCGAATGTATTATTGTGCCGCAGAATTACAACCGGCACTGGTAACCACGTCAGCAGCTGCTGGCTACATCAATGTCATTGTTCACTGTCATCAGTCACATTTTCTGTGTTGCTCCTTACCTTTCAATATTTAAACATGAAAACACATTTTACAATAAATAATAAATATTTAGCTTAATTTTGAGACCCACTCAAAATATGATTTTGCCGTCATCGGGGGTCCTAGTTGTTAAATAGGGGGTCTGAGACCCCCGTATTTTGCACATTGGATACAGAAATTTTGTCACCAAAAGGTACAGGCCGGCTCACTGTAGGCCAATATCAATCTCTATCACACATAATGCGCACATATGCGCTTACACACACACACACACCAGTCGGGACTGAGTACCACACAAAGTCAAGCTTTTTTTTTCTCCCTGTGAATTTTTTTCCCCGAACCTCGTGGGCCCTTTCACATCATCGGGCCGCGGGGCTTGAGCCCTAGGCTGCTGGGGCACTGGCGACTGCTGAGGATGCGATGGCAGCCGGACGGCCACAGGAAGCTTAGGCGGAAGCTGGTCAGGAACAGGCCCTGGAGGTTGCGGCAGCAACTGGATGAGCAACGGAGCAGGAGGCTGCGTTGGCGGCCGCTGGGCAGGCACTGGAAGCTGCGGCGGAGGCGGCCACTGGGCGGGCGCAGGAAGCTGGGCGAGAACAGGCTCTGGAGGCTGACAGCTAGGCTGGACTGCCGACTCGGGAACAGATGCCGATGTCGCTGGTTCACCAACCGGGTCCGGGGAGCCGGAGTCGGACGGACCACCGACTTGAGAATTGGTGGAGGTGTTGGCTGGTTCGCCAACCGGGTCCGGGGAGTTGGAGTCGGACGGACCACCGACTCAGGAACTGGATCTGGGGCTGGCCGGGTCGCCGACTGGAGAGCAGAAGTCGGCCGTACCGCCAACCGGGAATCCGGAACAGAAGCTGGCTGGGCCACCGACTGGAGACAAGGATCATGAGTTGGCCGGACCGCCAACCGGGAATCCAGAACAAAAGCTGGCCGGGCCGCCGACCGGGATTCCAGGACCAGACGATAAGCGGCTAGTAAAGGTGAGTCGGGGAGGAACGACGGTGCTGGCAGCGGAGGCTCCGCGGCGCCGGGCTGCCGAGATCGCGGACGGCGTCGGGAGCCCCGACAACCACCTCCTCCGTGACCTCTGCGGGTCCCCGGGAAAATGGCCAGCCGAGTGCCCTCATAAGAAGAGGGAGGCTGGTCATTCACCGGCGGTTCAATCCCCAGGAATCTGCAGAGTGACTCCGCGGGGGTTAATGGAGCCCGGTAGTCCCGCAGGCGAGGGTAACTGTCCGCTGGGTCCAAACATGGTTGCATCATTCTGTCAAGAAAGGCCTGCGAGGCAGCTCTGCCGCGACAGGCTATCTAGACAACAGGGAGAGGACCCAAACGCAGACAGAATGTAGGCAGGGAGGCGGAAGAATGTCCAAAGGTTTATTTTAACAAAAAACCCACTCCAAAGAGGGAAAACAGCACTCACGGCTAGAAACAAACAAAACAATGACCTGGCCAAAAACACCAAGATAACGCTGGGACGAGCACAGGAAACACACTCACACGACCACAGGAACACAATGACGTGACAAAGCACAAAGCACAAAGGGAGAGGACCGGTATATATATATATATATAGGCAAGGAGACAACGAGGAAAACAAACAGGTGAGCACAAGACACAGGTGAACCTAATCAAAACTGGAGGGAAACAGAACAATGACACGAAGTAAATAAGGCACACAAAGAAACAAGAACAGGGATTTCAAAATAAAACAGGAAACCAGACAAAACAAAGTCCAAGCAAGAGTCCTTCGTGGACCATGACATTGTCCACTGAGGAATTGTTTTAAGAGTGAGACTTTGTTTTCACTGTAAAGGTCATATTAGCACACAACATAGTGCATCTGTGTAGGTGGGAGAGAGATGCACACACAAAGAAAGAGAAAATATGCTAGATATTTACAATGTAAGTACACTTTTACAAAAATGTGCACATTCACTGATATCCACCTGAGGCCATCTTTTCATCGTGCCCTCTCGAATCAGGAATTGACTGTTCTCTAAACTCCTCCCCCAAACAGCAATTGTCCAATTATAGCATACCTATAGATTTCTATGCTGAAGCCATGTGCACGGAGCTCTGGTAAGAGTGACACTCATTTAATGAGTTTGGAGGGTCGATCTTTTTTAGCCTTTATTGCAAAAATACAAGAGCAAAAGTGCACAAAATGGGGTAATGTTTTAGATTACGGCCCGCAACGTACGGCATAATTCTTCCCAATTTACAGTGTGTACCAGCACAGTACGTACTGACATACATGTGGGTAGAAGTGAATAAGATGTTAAGTTAGCGGAAAAGGAGGTAATAATGTGGGAATAGAGATGTTTTGGGTTTGGGTTAGGGTTTTTTTTTACTGCTAACAGTCAACCCCATGGGATCATGACAATATCAAAATTAAAATCTTCAAAAATGTTATGGATCATTTCATAACTTTCAAACTCAGCATTTCTCTTCTAAGCTGTGTGTGTATGTATGCAGTTTCCAATGATAATGGTGACAACTTTACCACCTCGAAATTTGTAGTACTTCTTGAGACAACAAAAGCTTTCACTTAAGACAAAAGACGAGCAGCTTGTAATTTCTACTAATTAAATTAGCAACTAGCTAGCTAGCTAACTAACATTTACTCTGAGTTGGTTGAAAACATTGTCTCAGGCTGAGGTTTGTTGTTGACTCATATGAAACCCTGCGAGGGTCAAGACTGTCCTGCGTAGTATGGTGTGTGGACCTATAAAGAACGGGAGCATAAATTCCACGGATAAGACAGATCTTTATAGCGTCAACTGAATCTCAATGGTTGAAACAGAACAGCTACTTGTCCAGCAGTACACCACAGACTTTCCAGAGTTTCATTGTGATGACAAGGAAGACAAACAGTTTATGCTGTCAGTGCAAAAGACAACAAAGTTTGTGGATGGACATTACTGTGTAGGGCTTCCGCTGAGATATGAAGCAGCTAAGATGCCAAACAACCACTGTGTGGTGGAACAACGAGCTGCTAGTTTGAAGAGAAAACTGAGAAAGTGTTTCTTGAAGACTACGAAGCTTTTATGGAGAGCACACTGGATAAAGGTGACGCTGTTGAAGTTCCTCAAACAGCTTGACCGCAACAACAACAGGTTCTGGTACATCCCACACCATGGGGTGTACCACCCAAAGAAAAAGAACATTTGCATGGTCTTTGACTGCACGGCTTGCTAACCTAAGTGCACTGATAAAAGATTTCTGGATGGCAGTGCACCTTTTAGGAGCGACATCATTTCCTAGTGTTGCTTCTTATGCTTTACTGAGAATGGCAGAAGGTAGAAAAGACACTGCAGCTACAGAAGCCGTTGAAACAGTTCTGTGCAGTTTCTACGTAGATGACTGCATCTGCATCTACTGAAGAAGAAGCAGTTGCCTTGGTGAAGAACCTTCAAGAATTGTGTATGGAAGGAGGTTTTAACCTCACAAAATGGGTAAGCAACAGCAGGAAAGTCTTGTCATCCATCCCTGCAGAGCACCGAGCCAGTGAGCTAAAAGATCTTGATCTCACTCATGATGCCCTACCCATTAAACGAGCCCTTAGTGTACAGTGGTGCACAGAAGATGATACATTTGCATACAGTATCAAGCTGCAGGACAAACCAGACCAGAAGAGGTATCCTTTCTGTCGTAAATTCCATCTAAGATCCTCTTGGCTTCCTGGCGCCAGTTGTACTTCCTGCCAAGATTGTTTTGAAGAACCTGTGCAAAGAAAAGGAAGGATGTGATGAAGAAATCAGTAGCTGTCAAGCTGATCAGTAGTGTAAGTGGCTGGAAGATCTCACTCACCTCTCAGACTTCAGCCTTTAGATGGGTTAAACCTATGGGATGTGGACACACAGTAGAAACAGAGTTGCATCATTTTTCTGATCCATGTGAGAACGCTTATGGCACAGCATGTTACCTCGTGTTGGTGAATGAGCAAGGCAGAACCCATTGTTCCTTTGTGTTGGGGAAGTCTAGAGTGGCCCCACTTAAACAGGTCATTATTCCAAGACTTGAGTTAACTGCAGCAGTTGTCAGAGTGAAAGTGGACAAGATGCTGCGAGAAGTCCCACTTCAGCAGTCTATTTTCTGGACTGACGGTACAACGATGCAAGATGCCTCACATCAATAGTGAGGCATCTCGCATCAAAACCTTTGTGGATTACTCTCATACGAGAGGCTACCAAACCAGTACAATGGAGGTATGTTGGGACATAACAGAATCCAGGCATGAAAGTTAATAGCTTGATGCAAGGTGAAACATGGATAAACGGACCACAGTTTCTGTTACAACCAGAAAGTGATGGCCACAGAGACCACATAATGTGACTCAAAATCTGCATAATCATCCAGAGGTCAAGAACATCACAGTGAATACTATTACAGCTGAAGAAAAGTCTGACCCTGTGAACAAATTGCTTCAGTACTACTCAAGTTGGGACAGACTAAAAAGAGCAGTTGCATAGATTTTGAGAACCAAGGAAACATTGATCCACCTCAAAGACAAAAGAGTTACAACACTCCATCAGTCAAGTCAGGAAAATATCCACAGAGACAGAGGGTACTTATGCAACAGCACATGGAAAAGTACAAATCTGCTATGGAAAAGAAAACACTTATTTTGGAAGATCTGATGGCTGCAGAAACAGAAATCATCTGATACAGTCAAGATCAATGGTTTCCTGAAGAAGTGAAGGCTCTCCGTAACAATCTGTTTGAGAAATAGTCAACTGTATAAGCTTGACCCCACTTTGCAAGATGGCATCGTGAGAGTTGGAGGACGGCTGGACAGATCCACCATGCCAGAGGATGCAAAACATCCAGCAATACTCTCAAAACACTCCATTGCTGCCACTCTCATCTTGCATGATGTTCATAAAAAATTGGACACTGCAGGTGCAACTACATGTTGTTGCAGCTAAGACAAAAATGTTGGATTCCTTAAACCACTTCAACCATCAGGAAGCTTATATCAGAATGCAGGAGTTGTGAGAGGCCATTGTTAACCTGAACCAGTCACACATTGAAAAGGCTATGCAGAAGAAGGGCATAAAACGGATCTTCAATAGCCCAGCCCCCTCACATCAAGGAGGGGTTTGGTAGCAGCAAATCCATACTGTACAGAGGATCCTTAGCGCCCTTGTGAAGGAACAGACCCTATGTGTGAGGTTGAAAGCATAATTAATGACCGACCAATCACAAGCCCATCAGATGATCCACGTGCTATAGAGCCTTTAACACCCAACCATTTGCTGCTGTTGAAAGTACAGCCCAACATGTCGCTTCAACAAGGATGATCAGTATGCGAGGAGACGTGGAGGCAAGTGCAATACCTTGCAGATTTATTTTGGACAAGATGGACTCTAAATACTTGCCTTTCCTCCAGGAGCGCCAGAAGTGGTCAAGACTGAAAAGAAACTTCAAGCCTGGAGATGTGGTGCTAGTAATTGACAGTTTGTCCCCCCAAAACACATGGTTAAAGTAGTTTATTGCAATCTATTGATGACTGATGATTCTGAGCATTTGAGTTAGTTTGATAATTACTTCAGTTTGATGGCTCTTAGTATTTGAGTTTGTTTGATAATTGCCTAATCTTCCTGCATAACCATTAGGAGCCGGATATGTAAAAGCCACAATGTGATGTAATGTATTATTGACTATTGATGCTCCCATTTGATTTAAGTGTGACGTCGTGGGCAGCTGAGTCGGGCAGAGAGCTAGAGAGCTGCATTAGGCAAGGGAGCATATAATTTTTCTACTTTGTGACTATGTAATTTAAAACCTTTTTTCAGTAAACATTTTGGAACTGGATTACATCTCCTGTCATTCGCATCAGACTTAAGTTACCAAGTGGTGAAGTAAATGTTGATTGTACAATGTAATGGCTATAAAATAATGACACCATTGGTGTTTAGACAGGTTTCTTATAAGCCTCGCTTTCACTGTGCAATTCTGTCTGCCCACGTTTACGATCTGCCGGGGAAAAAGAAGACTCGATTTACAGCACAAGGGAAGTAGGTCAACCATTGCATTGCGCAACCAAAACAGAGAAGGAATAGGGCTTTTATTTTCCAGTAGCTATTGGTAGCAATCCCTGGATGGACGGTGGAACAACTGGAGTAACTGTGGAAACTCTACCCAGCAAAAGCACCACGTTGACAGAGGAGGCAAAGAAGGCGAAGAGGGAGAGTGATAAAAAAAATGAGAAAAAACAAGAGTGAACCTCGGACAGGCATTCACTCGATGGAGAGAGATGTGGGACTTGAGAGGGTTCCAAACCGACTACCGGGTATTTTACTCTGTTATTTTTTGCTTTGGACCAGCCAGGCTGCTAGCGGTAGCTACTCCTGGTTACTAACTACTGCCCAAAACGGTACCACTAGCAGCCCGAAAACGAACCAATTCAAGTTTTATTTATACAGCGCCAAAGTTATCTCAGGGCACTATAGAGCAGGTGTAGATCGTAATGTTACTCTTTATATTATTATTTACAGAGACCCAAAGATTTCCACCATGAGCAAGCACTAGATGACAGTGGCTGTTTTCGAAACTGCCTACTATACTATCAGTACGTACTGATTTGGCCAAAATGTAGCATGTAGTATGCAGTATGCAAACAAAAGCAAAATCTGCAGTATGCCAGCAATACCTGGATGTTGTACTGATTCAGAAAAAAATCTCCAGTATGCATTTGACTAGTCTACCTCGCCTACTGTATCCCACAATGCAAAGTGGTGGAACGGTCCCCACTGTTTTTTTATTTTTATTTTTTTCAACTTTATTTACACGATCACCAATGGCAGACAGCAACACTACCGCGTCAGTGGTTGACAGGGAGGAACATAAATAGAAATACCACTTATAACATTTTTTTCTAATTTAATCATGTGCAAGCAGAAATTGTGACAAGGCTACAGTTATTACTTTTCGTTTTCAGAGCTTAAGAGGATGCTATTGTGGTGGTTTGCCGTTAGCTGTACTATTGTTTACTTCTGCTTTTCAAAACCGGAAACCGGCTAAGCCTGACCTAGCATACTGCAAAATAAATCGATTTAACAGTTTCATACTGCATACCACCGATGAACGCAGTATGCAGTATGTAGTAGATACTGCATACTGCGTTCGTTTGTAGTATGTAGCAGGCGGTTTCAAAAACAGCCAGTGTTTTCTTCTACTCCCCCCTCCACCCCTACGCCAACCTCTGTAGTAGTTACGTACTTGTTTGCGCGAAGCAACACTCAAACTATGTTATTACTCAATATAGAATTATGACAATTTCACTTTACCTCTTCTGTGAACATGGTTCTTTCTTCTCTTTTATTTCCAAAGAGGTATTGATCGTTTCTTCACGGAAAATTGGAAACAAATGCAGTGTGTCCTGTGTTGTTGGTAGTAGCTAGGCTCTGAGGGAAACTGAAAGTGATCCGCTTGACCAACAATAATACCACTTGGAAACGCTAGGGGGGGTAAATGTTAAAAAGTTGTCTATTGCCACAAGTGGGGTTTCCAGAAGCATTTTCCTGGGCTTCACCTTACTCACAGATGCTACCTGGTGGTTGTTGGTGCACACAACAACTCCTGGGTGTAAGAAGCAAAATGCAAATTAATTTAAATGTCCCCCTACTCGTACTGCAGTAATGTTGTTGCGCAGGGCCATTACTGATTCTGGGGCAGAGTAACAGAAGACAATGAGCATTAATTAGCATAAATGCACTCTCAAATGCTAATAGTATGTTAAGAAATCACCTTGTTCAAGTGATGAAAATTACATATTTGGACAGAAAAGCAAGCATAAAAATTGTTCAACATTGGTGGAAAATTCCACTCTCCAAGTGCCTCCAGGTTGTATGTTGTTTTTTCATGCCCTGTAGTGCAGTTGTGTTTTTTACTACCTTTATGAAAGAAGACAAACTCTTTGTAAAAACTTTGTAAAATTTTGTTGACAGTAGATTGCAACACACTGAAAAAAGAGAAAAGCTCTTACAGAACGTTGATTGGCTTGGTTGAATTCCCAGCTCATGTGTTGCTGTAGTCAGACAAGATATTAATAACAGTGAGAAGAGAGACCAGACACTGTTAGGGACTGAGCTACCCTTCACAGGAAAAAATACAAAGTTGTCAAACCATGACAGATAATGTTTCTGTAATAACTATGTTTGTTCTTTCAGGTTTAAATGAAACAAAGAACCACCGATTTGCTCTCTTCTCTCTCACTTTACTGTGTTACTTTTTGATTTTTCTGGTAAATGTTTCTCTTATTGTAATCATCATCTTGGATAAGAACCTGCATGAACCAATGTATATTCTATTGTGCACTTTTTGCATGAATGGACTTTATGGGACAACAGGTTTCTACCCCAAACTTCTCTGGGATCTGCTTTCTCCTGTTCATGTTATCTCTTATTCTGGATGCCTTGTTCAGACTCTAGTAATGTACTCATTTGCCTGCAGTGATCTGTCTATTCTTTCAGTCATGGCGTATGACAGATATGCTGCTATATGTCGACCACTGGAGTACCACTCTATCATGTCAAAGCAAAGAGTCTTAAAGTTAGTGTGTTTCTCTTGGGTAACAACGTTTTGCATTATGGTCGTAAATCTTTTTCTAACAGCTAGATTAAAGTTATGCAGCGCTTATATTCGCAGGCTCTATTGCTCAAATTGGATTATTGTTACACTTGCTTGTTTCCCAGCTGAAACTATTGTTAATGGCATAGTCACATACATTACAATACTCATTTACATATTTCATGTTTTTTTTATAGTTTGGTCCTACATGTATCTCATCAAAACATGTGTGAACTCTATAGAAAACAGGGCAAAGTTCATGCAAACATGTGTGCCACATTTAACCTCCTTGCTCACTTTTTCTGTGACTATACTTTTTGATGTCATGCATATGCGCTTTGGTTCAAAAGATTTACCTCAAACGCTTCAAAACTTTATTGCAATAGAATTTCTAATCATACCTCCTATTATGAATCCTCTGATTTATGGATTTAAATTGACCAAAATTCGCAACAGAATTCTTGG
>VMKM01004960.1:0-10883 GCA_008360985.2 Macquaria ambigua
CTTATGAGATGTTCCCCAGTTGAATTGTTAACTCTCCTCAGTAAGTTGCAGTGTTAATACAGAGGGCAGGGTGTCTGCAGGTCCTGAAAAAAATCCTAATATTCCTTAAATTTAAAATGTACAAATTGAAAGTCTGCACACTTGTTCATACACACCACCTTAATCCATCAAATGTAACAACACTGCTTTTTTGAAGCATCAGAGCACAAATACTAATCTTTTTATCTTCAGTTGTGACTGTTCTTTATTAGTGAGTAGAGCAGAGACAGAATAACCCTGAACATCCTTGTTATTTGCGTGTTTTTAAGTTTCCAGTTTGAGAGCTTTGCAGGTGTAATAGCTTTCCTTTGTTATTTTAGAGCCTTTTGTTTTGGCTGTTGTAATTAGTTAATTTTGTTATGTTCATTTGTTTTGATCAGACCCCCTTTTAGTAGTTGTTTGCATGGAACCACACTTCTTTTGTCACCTGCCTGATTTGTAATTGGTTTTGTTTGTCACTCTTATGAGAATGCATGTGGATTTAATTTCATATTTGTTGCTTCTGTTTGGTGCTTCCCAACTATTTTCAGTGCTGATACACACAGACTGGTGACCCGTCCAGGACGTACCCTGCTTCTTGCCCCCAGTGGATGGATTTTAGGTCCATGGTCAAAATTGAGCAAGTGTGCTGTGATGTTTTAATGCCAGTGTCTCATTTTTCATTTTAGTGCCAGTGCAAATTTTGCCAATACAAGTTTCTTTAGGGCAAAGCTTCTTTTTTCCCCTTTCAAGATTTGATTTCAGTGCCAGTGTCCTGTTGTTTAATGCCAGATTCCCTGTGCCAAAATACTAACGCTTCTGTTTTGGCTTTATGAATTGCATAATTTAAAACATTACCATATAACACCAACAAGATAAAAATGTCTGAATTACTAATGCTGCATAGCTGCACAATAAATGCATGGAGGACAAACTTCAGCTAGGTTTCAGTAAGACTATTATATGTTCTTTGTTGCTTAAGCACATATGATGCACGGCGGTTACATAAGGCTGGCATCAAGAGAGGGCAGTTAAGTGATTGAACTCTTGTTAATGTGCATTGTCATGACAGTACAAGACAATTACATTTGACATTTTGACACCAGACATCCTCAAAGGTGCAGCTTACATCGATCTGAATTACTGCCACTTTGCATGTGCTGTCCCTTGGTATATGTGTGATCTCTAATTAGTTGAGGCAATTTCCTTGTCTGGATAACATTTACATCCC
Source organism: Macquaria ambigua (assembly GCA_008360985.2). Classification (NCBI taxonomy): domain Eukaryota; kingdom Metazoa; phylum Chordata; class Actinopteri; order Centrarchiformes; family Percichthyidae; genus Macquaria; species Macquaria ambigua. The sequence goes on from VMKM01004960.1 coordinate 1,250, forward strand.
TGCATTGATATTAAATGACTTGACAATCCATCTAGTTCCTACTTCCATGGCATTTCCGTAAACTTATTTATCAAGAGTGATTTCCTGCCTTGAAAAATGTCATCCATATCACAGGCATGAACAGCTTGTGTTTACAGTGTTTGATGCTATAATTCGCAGATAGTCCCCATAGGAGCCCTATCAACTACATACCGCCTCTACATTTATATGAGGATTAGAATGGCAGCAGCTCAGAACAGAAAAGCAGTCGCTATAAGGGAAACCAAATGCAGCAGCTCTCACTTACCATATGAAATTACTTGTTTGTATTCCTTTGCAAAACTCTGGGTAAATTCGAGACACACAGCTGTTCCTGTAGTGAGCAAATTAATTCACCCACGCTCTCTGAAGTTCTTTATTCCAATGTCATCATTTGTAATATCAACACTTTTGAAATTATTTTAACCCCATGTGATAGCTGAAATGATGGATAGGCATTGTCCCTAGTTTACTTGCCCACACATGTACACACACACACACACACACACGCACACAGATACACATTCACCCTTGACTCCACTCCAAAATAATTTACTACTGGGATGGCCGCCATCTCTGAAATAGCCTCTCGGTTTGTTTGGAAGAGAAACGACATACATAGCTGCAGCCAGAGGCTACTTGTCTGTCAACAGTGAGCAAAACAAAGCAAATAATCTCTATTAATCATTTACAACGTATTCTCATCAATTATTCTGTGTTCTGTCAAATAACATGCACAGACATGAAGGTGCTGTGTCAACTCGGGACTACAGTTGCATGTTCCTGGGATGTTTGACAGACCAACCCCCCACCCTAGCTGAGAGTATCAGTGTTAGCTAATCCACCCAGAGGATGCATTATGTCCAATTCTGAAACATATTTCGTCTGGCTACAATCCTGCTGAACCATTTCTTACATGTTCTCCATCCTGCCAGCCTTCAATCTTGCTTTCTTCCAGAGGAATCACAAACGTGAAGCCTGTTCTATCCACAGGGGGGGATTACACAGGGTTTCATGCAGAGGAGAAATGTCTAATGCACTAATGTACCTTGCTCTGGTATTGTGACTGAAGCCTGTGTGTGTGTGTGTGTGTGTGTGTTTTGAGTGTGTGTTTGTGTGACATCTCGGAAATCTCCTCTTTGCTCCAAATAGCCCAGCAGGGATGTACTGTACATTAACTGACAATTTGTCAGTTAATGTACCTCGCCTTTGTTGCGGGGATGCCTTCAGATGCTGCTCCAGAAATCGTCTGTGTGGACCTCTCGGCTGTTTGAAATCCTCTCGTCTCACCACTGGGGTTCTCCCGAGCCCTTGTAGTCCCCATCACAATGACTGTACCCCACCTTTAGAGCTTCTTTGGTGACAGAATCAGGACAGCTCCGCCGTCAGCAGCATCAAAGCCACAGCGAGACGGAGATGGATTAATAAGTAAAGAAACGTGTGACAGAACAAGAAAGGCGCCCAGATCACACAAAGGAGGTAAAGTCACCTGGGGCCTCTATAGGAGAAGAAGTTTTCAAACCTGTTTGTTTTGTCGTACTCGCTCAAAGAGTTTCTATGCATGAGCGTCTACCATTCCAGGAACAGCAGGAGCGGAGGAGGAGGGAAGATGGACTGCCACTGCTGTAGCTGGCATACAGAAGTTTGAAGAGCAAAAGAAGGCATGTGCTTACACCTGCATTCACCCAGCATGCCGCTGTTCATTATTCCACCAATCTGTCAGCTCCCACTGCTGGATCATCACGGCGACACAGAAGGAGGGCGCCCAAGCGTCCCGGTACCATACAGTAATTTTTGATGTTTGAGGACATGAATGGCTCATTGATTGTAAGAGGGAACACACATTGATATGCATGAGAAAAGACGTCAAGTGAGTTCAAGCTTTGTGCCTCGGAATGATAGTCTACTCATGACACATTGGATTTGAATTTTTCTCATGTTTTGCCCTTTGTTTTCTCCCACACTTGCTCGTTCTGTAATTTCTCCTATCCATATGTGTCCCGGTGCCTCAGCGCAGCCTGTTGAGTTTAACACTGTCTACAGCACCACATAACTGCAATAGAAATTCTTATCTCCGAATTTGAGGCAACATTTCGCGGCTGAGGCCCTACTCCTAGTATCAGAGTAGAAAACAGCCGCAAGCTCCGACACTCTATTTCCCCTGCAGTCAATCACGCTGAAGTTCAACCCTATTAAATAATTAAAAAAAAAAAAAGCACAGCCTGATGATAAGGGATAAGGTTTTTTTTCCCTTTTTTTGGTATCAAATATGTCCTGCTTGCAGCAAGGGGTTTATCAGATGCTTAGGAGTTTATGAGGCATTGCTGTTTATCAGCTGCTATCTGGTGTTTAAGTGTAATCTTTATGACACCCGAAAAACAGCTGTGAAATTTATAGAGCGGCGGTAAGGTCACCCTGCTGATGGGCTGTGGCTAACTGCTGCCGGAGTCGATCCCCTCTCCGGTGTCTCGCCGGGGCGCAACCAATCGAAGCCTTAACCCGCCCAGCCACTCGTGTCACAACAACCCAACACCTATCAAGGTTTATTACCAAAGACACACAAACAGGCAAGCACATAAACGTACAAAGTCATCCGTTGAAGTGCAGGCGTTCCTGTGCTGCTATGGGATGGGATCGTAGCGCTTTATGAAGTCTGAGCCAAAACACACAAACACCCCACTTCCACACTTAACTTTCCGTGATCTTGCTTGACCCAGGAGCAAGGGAGAGGCGTAATGAAGCTAGCTTTGCTCCCTTCCTAATCTGGTCTGACAGGTCCTGACTCCGAGAGTATGATTAATGTGAGCTGCAGCTGCAGCCGGACGCATTTAATGTCATCTGCAATATCACCCCGCTCCAACAAATGAGGGCCCGAATGTCATAAATTCCTGTGGCACGTTGTCCATATCCATTAGCAAACAATTTATTGCAGAGGTGAGAATTTTGTTGTTATTTTCTGTTATGCAGTGCCTCCGTATCCATCACTCAGTCAGCCCCTGAGCCCTGGAGTGGCACAGAAAGTCAAAGAGTGATAGCCTGTATCCAGCTGCCATGAATCATTCCTCTAGTATTCGCTCATTAACCAGGTGGTGGTTTGAATTAGGCTTTTCATGGAACCCGTCTGGTTCTCCCCTGAGGAAGCAGCAGGGAAGCAACCTGAGCATATGGGCTATGAGCATTCAAACCGGAGTCTGTTAACTTGTGTGCCCATGAGTAAAGCAAGTGTTTATCACTGCGAGTGGTAAGGAGCAACTTATAATGAGAAGGGAAATGCCATTGGTCAAAGCAGTGATTAATTCAAGGATGCAGAGCTCAGAACAGCTGTACTTGTACCCAGAATTCATGAAATTCCTCTGCTATCATTAAAAAGTCAACATGAGTATAAAGGAGCTGACAAAGTTGGATCCAAGCATATGAATTTTAATTTGAGAGCAAAACTTTCTTATCTTCCTCGTCTGTGGCTGACCTTGGAGCTTAATCTTCAAGTGTTTTGTTTGCTTGTTTGCTTTTTCTTCCCACCCCGCGGTCCCATCTTGATAATGTTACACTCACCACCAAATAGCCCACCTTGATGTGTTTTGAAGAGTGTGAAACGCTGCTTTTCAATTCTAGTTCTTGACATTTAGCGGTGGACTCAACAGAGCTCTGAAAGTTAGAGTAAACAAAGGGTTTCTGGCTCAAATGGATAAAGTAGCACAAATTACAGCCGAATCACTGTTGATGTTTCACAGCGCTGCCCTCAATCCGGCAGCCGCCACACCTCACATACACACCACCGCACCCCCCACCCCCACCCCTCCCCTGCAGACTCAGCCTTACAATATTTTCTCATTCGCTGCACGTTGCATGGTACCACGCATCTTAATCTGAAGAGACGGTTCCATTTCAGCTCGCTCCCGATAACCTTCCCATTCATTGCTCCCCGCGTACACCTTCGCTGAAAAGAGGGAAGCGCCCAGAAATAGAAATGAAAGAAGATGATTTCAGTGGCTGAATCATAGATTTAGTGGGAGCAACTTGAGAGAAGTAGAGAAAGGGAGAGAGGAATAAAGAGAAGGGAGCAAGTTGAGATGAGAACAAAAGGAAATGAGGAGATGCGCGGAGAGAAAAATAGCTCCCGTGTTTGGCTCTGTGGTGTATTAACTTCCTCGGCTTGGGAGTATTAGAACTGAATCTTATTGCTGCCGCTGTCTGCCTGGTTAAAAATACGAGGAAGCAGTCTTTCAATATTTGCGGCGAGGTGAACAGAATGTTGCGTCATGACAAATGGACTGGTTAAATACTCCACTCCCTCTATATCATCTTGTTTAAAAAGCAATCAGTCTGCTTCCCCGTTTTAAAAGACAAACCCCAAGGGAGCATCCGGAATTTGAGAGACAAATGAGGTTCAAATCGGAAATGAAATAGTCTAGAGAAAAGTAATGAGTGGATCCCGCTTTTCTGATGAGCTTTATGCTGCTGACAAATTACTGGTAGACTTAATATAGAGTGCTGATAGACTGTGCAGTAGTAAGAAACCCTGTGGAGACTGAGGGCCTGTAGGGTCTTTTCAATTCCTCTATTGTTACTTGGAACGAAGACATAAGGGTGGCTAATAAAGAGTGGCCTTGATTTTATTGTCATTGCACCATGTTTTTCTGTCGCCATGGAAACATTTCAGTCAGACTTTGTTGATGTCATGGCTGGTTGATTGTCTCGAGCAGACCTAAATAGGCCACAGAGGCTATATTTGAGTATTACTGTTGTATTTGTCCCCACCTAATAGGTAGCCTCAGCAGGGTTTTTGGTCAAATGAAGGAACACTGTGTTTGTGTAAGAGCGAAAACGGGGAAAATAACAATAACAACAGCTCACCTTTTCCCTACCAGTGGGGTGACAGAGCAGCGAGATGTGTGGTTTTTGTCCTCAGGTTGCCAGAAATGTCAGCAACGCACACCGGTGGTCACCAGGAGGGAGGAGGACAGAATGCTGATGAGAGAGCTGAAAGGAGCGCAAGGCAAAGGCTTTGCTCACTGCACATACATGCCCCCAGAGACACACATGTAAACAGGCGGCTGAATGCGCACACATGCCCGGACACAAGTAGTCACAGCGCAGGCTCAAAGGAGGTAAAATACACAGACATATGTCCATGCACAAATGCATGCGGTAGCCTCAGTCTGACCCGTGAGGCTCCTGTAGCTGCCAACCGACTGTCACTGAGCTGTTGTAGAGAGCAGCATGGAGCAGACAGAGCTTCAGAGGGAGCTGACCTTTTTTGGGCGCACCTCCGACCTTTTGCGGATAACCTGTTCTGCTCAGCTACATCTCCAGGGAATGTTTGCTCTCTCAAACCACTCACATCCCTTGTTAGCCCGCTCAAAGAACACACTGTATTGCTGATGCAGTAGATAGGCTGTATGGCTTATGAAGAATAGATAAGTCTAATAAAGAAGCTCCAAGATACAAGAACCACTAGCGCCAACTCAAACTCGATTACACTTCCAGAGGATACCTCAGACTGAATATTTTAACTTGTTAAACCCCACTGACCTGCCAGCGGGTTAGTCATTACAGAGTCATGCTCTGGGGCCAAACATTGTTTAAACTCCCAGAACTTTTCCTTTGATATTCTAGTGGAGCTCACAAAGTTTCCAGAGATACTAAATATGTAGACGTGTAAAGAATAACGGATATGAGTCAAAGATTCAGCTACATCGATACACAACCACAGATCCGACTCAAAAAATAGTATGTTATGCTAACATCTTGTAAGCATGCTACAAACACATAACCTACCGTGTCAAGCTGTCCACAACATTCCCGCACTGACTACCGTGCACAAAATGTACAAATGTCATGAGCAGCGACAGTAAAGTTACTGATAAGAGCATGCTAGCGTTAGCAGCTAGCCCTAGCAGGTAGCTAGCACCAATGTTACTTCTAACTGGCCCTAACTCCTCCCGGTTACTGAAGCCACGTGCTGTTTTATTTACAAGGACATGCTCCCATACAGCGTACATACAAATATCACATTCAGAAGAATGACACTGACCCAGGAACTCAGGTAAACAACACATAATTAGCAGCATTTTAGTGAAAAATTCTTCCTCCATGGGGACTGGCTAAAAAGGTAACCACTACATCACTGCTCATGTTTACTGGGGGTTTTTCTGATTCAGTACTTATTATATTATTATAGAAATAATTGATTTATGTAGTCACACTTTTATTCTTAAAAAATCATATGGAATTTGCTTTGAATTGCAGTGTATCACATTGTTACAGATTGATCTGTATTGTTTTTGTATCGTATCGTAGACTGTGTATCTAGTAGACATATCAAATCATCTGAGAGGGAGACACACACCTACAAATATGTCAGACTGAATTTTAGGGAAATTTATTGAGCATGTATAAGCAGTACGTAAACATTTAATAAATTGTTTATAATACACTATAAAGTAGTTGTAAGCGGACATGAGGACATCATTGATGTGGTAGTCAACTACTCCTCATGTGAAGCATCCATAATTGGAGGCTGGTATATAAACACGTAATAAATGACAATATAATATAACACAGTTGTAATAGTATAAAATATGTGTTAGGGGAGAAGTTATAATTGTTGAAAATACTGTGCATTAATAAACCCTTAAAATGTCCTTATAAAGTATAAATACTACTCTCACAGTATGGAATAAGATGATTTTTCAAACTTTTACTCAAGGGGAAAATAAATATAGACAAGTGAATGTCAGGCTGTTAAGAGATACTCATAATTTAATCTCCCAAAATTGGCTATTTTGTATGCCAGTCAACAAAGGTGGTAAGTCAAGTACATTCATATTTTCTAATTAGTAATAGAGGGTTGTAATTTTAGGCTTAAACTCACTTTTACAACCCTCATTAGTAGAATCACATGGCAGATAGACAAGAGCCAGTTCTTCAGTAGAAGAACCCAATACCAATTATGGTTCAGAGTTTTCTTCATCTTTCTCCTTTCTTTTAGCCACATCTTCAGCCTGGCTACTCCTCCAGGGAAGTCACAAACAGTCCACAAATTCACACTAACCAAATCTGTTAATTGCAAAATGCTAAATGCCTGTTTAAGGGGCAAAGAAATCCTCAAATTCACACTCCTGGTACGTGAAAATGATTCTAATCATGGTCTCAGCTCAGAGTTGTTACTACTGTACTTTGTGAAGCTTGTAAAATCAATAATATCCCCTGATGAGCTTCACCTCTGCTCAAGGCCTCGCAACAAAAACTATCCTTCGAACTCGCGAGGTGAATAAATGAAAACCCATTTTCTAGCGGCTTCACTACATCCCTGCACATCACAGTACATGTGTTCATTATGTGTCCCACCTCCCTGCGTTCTTGTCAGCCTCATTGCCCGGGCTATCGCTGCCTTGTTGAGCTGTCTGTGTCCCTCTCACCTGTCTTTCTCTCGCCTCACTCCATCTCCTTTGCTGGTAATAGATGCTGAGACCTATTGATTTTTATCCCGGCTACTTCTCACTGCGCATCTGGCTGTCTCTTTCACTTATGCTGTGAGCAGCGCAAAAGGCCTTTTCAGGTCAGTGAAGGAGGATCAATTACACTGCCTAGTGGATTTTAATTTACAAAATTTTAATTCATGAGGTGCAGCTGACATTGAAGCTCTTCCGCGGCATCCAACCAAGGGGGTTTTCAAGGTTTTGTTGTGAGGTCTCGTATTAGCGCCCCTGCTGCGATACTTCAAGGACTAGCTCCCCACTAAATGATAGGACAGTTTGGAAATAACAGACCATTTGTCCCTTAAGCACCTCATAAAAAGCCTCTGATGTTGTTTTCTCCCCATTAATCCAAAAGTAGTTTTAAATCACCACAAATTGACACCCTTGAGCAGAAAGGTCCTGGTTACTCTTTAGAAAACGACGCCTCTCCCTCCTTTCCTCACTGCATGTGGTAATGAGGGGAAATTGAGCAAAATGTGTTTTTAATTAAAAACAATAAAGCAGCCATATTTCATGCCTGAAATGCACTCTGAGATTAACTAAAGATGCAATCGAGAGTGGGCAAGTCAACAAAGTCACGGCTAAAGCCCGAAACAAAGAGAGCGGTATGCCCAGACATTAATCAGGCTGTCAAGGGGTGTCCAGATAATAATCAGAGACGATGCACATCATGCCAGTGTGTAGCATCTAATTACTTGACAATCTCTGACTCTTGGACCCTGAGAGGCAAAGTGGATGAGAGCAGCACGAGCGCAGCCGCCCCACTGCCTGACGCCTCTGGGCTCCGAGTTTGAACAGTATGATTTTTCTGGTGCGCTGCAGCTCAGTGATCATTACTCAGAATGGGAACAGATACTGTAGCCCAGCCAGGGACTATTGACAAAGGGTTATTTTTACTGTGCAGCTTGGCTTGAGGGAAAGGATAATGATTATAACATATGTATTATTCTAAAAGGTTTTTCTTGTTGCCCCCTGCCCTGCACACGCGGCAGATCAGAGGCTGTTATAAGGCTGTCCAATTTCTCCTGTTACTCACATTTGCACTACAATAGCAAATTAACTGTAGACCTAAATGTAACTACAACATAAATATTGGATTTTAATGTATTCTTAAGATAAAGTGTACAAAATATAGTCTTCTTTACCGTTACAATTGTCCCTGCACAAAACACCTTTACTAAATGGAATTTTGTTATTAACGGGGTTCGTACAAAGTCTTGTAAGTTTGGAAAATGCTTAATTTTAACCATTATGTTTTCGAGGTTAGGAATATGCTTGAATTCAAAATTACTCCTTGAAAAATGCTTGATTTTCAACATAACCTGGTGTTTCATCATCGACACAATCACTGATAAACAAAAAATCTCTCGATCTCATTGTCATATTTGTTTGTTGTCTCCCGGTGTTTACAGTAACTATTTAGATGTGATGATAAAGGCTTCGAGAGTCTGAAAAATGTTGGTTTAGGTACCTTGAAAGTGCTTGAAAAGTGCTTGGATTTTACTCTTAAAAAGCTGTACGAACCCTGTATGCATACATTGAGTTTTTAATAGTATTTGGACAACAATGGAGTTTTATGGCACAGAGGAATAAACTGTATCAGGCTTTGGCTACACAGGCAAAACTTGTTAGTGGGATCAATTGATTGTTGGTTTTGATCTTTTCGTGTGATTTGTTGACAATAAGAAATATATAGAGAGAGAGGAACAACAACAAGCTTAATTCAACATGTGGTTCACACATATTACAGCAGCGGAAAGTTCAATAACTGTGACCAATACCATCAATAATTTCTGGTACATTGTACACCAGTGGACACCAACAAGACCAAAGGCATAAAACATATCTCTTCCTCTCTGCTCTCTTTATATTCCACGAGGACACACAAGGACAAAAGCACACACCCACCCACCCACCCACACACACACACACACACACACACACACACGTGTACCCTTCTTGTTATCAGGATATGCTACAGCTGCAGGGAGGGTGAGTGATCTGTGCGTTTGTGTGTATGTGTACTTTTTAGCTCGATGTCTCTTGCTCAGGCAGTTGGCCATAGCAATTTTGCAGGAGTGAACAGTGACCTTTGACTCCATTACAGCTGATTGGATTGGTTCTCCCCCTGCAGC
>VMKM01004961.1:0-10881 GCA_008360985.2 Macquaria ambigua
TATTATGTAACAAGGTTTTATTATAAAGTTGTTTTATTGCTAATGTGTTAGCAAATATTTGCTTATTAACACAACAAGCCGTGCACATTATCATTAATTTTGAGTCGTGTTTCTGGCCACCAAGTCCAATATTGACTCTGTTTTTGGTCTCTACCAACTCCTGGGGGAAATATCTGGCTCTTTAGCTGCTAAATGCTCCGCTATGTTCACCAGCTAGTCTCTAACTGTGTGTGTGCTGAGCAGGTATCAGGGTTGTTGAACGGTAACAAGACGAAAACCAAAACAATCAGCTGAAAATTCTAAAACGCTCCGTAAAGCTGAGGGGAACTGCAGAGTCGATGATAATTATCTGTGGCTTCGTCTCTACAAGCGACACCTTTCACATTATACGTAGCCATTTGATCCGTTGTTAATATGAAAATACTGATCAGTGCAGCTTTAAGGATGGGTAAAGATTGTGGTTTGGTTAAGATTTTGAAAAGTCAAAGCATCTCATCTTGTGCTTCAAGTCAGTGTAGACAGCGTCGAATATTTTAGTTCACAATCTTTTTCTAAACTCAGCCAAGTTCTTTGAGTTGCCAAAACATAACCATGAATGTAGGCAGCCGACATTGTTTCTTTCTTTCTTTCCCTCTCTTGTTCCTCTTGTTCCTCTCTCCTGTCACTGTTTGTCATTCTGGAGGTGTTTCTTGAGACCACCTGGATGCAAAAACCTCCTGCATCCTGCAAGACAAACAGAAAAACATTGATTTTCTTTGCACCTTTTGACAGACTCGGCCAGACACGGCTGGCACTATCACACAGACTTTGTTTCTCTCTCTCACATTTTAAAAGTTGTTTCTCACTGGCAGCTTTCTCATCAGCTCTGGTGTCCGTCAACAGAGGCCCACACAATAGCAGCATGCACCATTGACCCCAATGAATCATACTCTGTCTGACTGACAGCACCACACGCCTCACCACTACTCCTCCGTCACACACAGATTGAGCCTGCATGATGGATTACACAATGGATTATGATGGATTATAAGACTGGCATTCACATAAAGTCACACAAACACTCTTTGGCTCCTTGGCCATATCAACAGACACTGACTCACTGACGCAGTATTGTTGTTCACTGCAGGGTGAGATCATATTTTTTAGATTTGCTGGCCTTTGATCAGAGCTGATTCAGTCTGATGCTCACCTTAATCTATTTGTTTAACACACGTCGTCTGTTTCTCACTGTGTGCTCTGCTGAAAGAAGAAATGTCACCGTTTGCTTCTTTTGAGTGTGACTCTAAATGTGTTGCTATGGTAACGTTGTACATTCCTCTTCCCCCTCCGGTTGCTCTTCATCTTTCTTCTTCTCGGTCAATTCATTATGGATAGAGAGAGAATTTATCCTTGATTAACCTAACTGGATCTGAATGGGTTTGAATATTTGAAAGGAAAGTGTCTCGTTTTCGGTGAAGCTTCAGTTTTCTGTTCAAAATTCATTTATGCGTAAACGGATGACTGAATGAATCCAAATATCACCATCTGCCTGCAAACAGAGGAGGTTGTGGATGATATAGTGCAGGATTGTTTGGCAGTAAACTGAGCGTTTGTTTGTATTTGACCACAAAACTAGAGACAGCTTCAGATTTATGATTCAAAGATGGCAATGTGCAGCATACTAACTGTTTCTATCTTACACACATGTGCACACACACCTTCTTAACCAGCCCAGGCTGCAAGACCATAACCGTGACAGAGTGATTTAAAGTCACACACACACACACACATTCCCACCTCTCTTATCTTCTTTGCTTTCCCAGTCAAGTGGATCTGCAGCATGTTAGTCATAATTCCTTACAGCCTCCTATAGCTCCTGTCCTGTAACCTTCACTGACTGCCACCACTGTGCAGGCTAATTACGTGGCCAGGATTTCAGGGCAAGACAGGGAACAAGACAGGACAAGACAGGTTAATATGAACTTCTCCTTAAATATATCTTCCTGCCTTTCTGACGAGTTAAAGAAGGAAGTATGGAGAAATACTTACACTGTAAGAAATTTGAAAAGAGAAATATAGACAAAGTATACAATCTATTGCCAGTAGATGCATCTTTCTGTACAGTTTCTTTCATTGCTTATAACATAGTTACTGGTGCACTTAAATGCATGCATTGCACTGTAATTTGTAATGTGCACCTCCCTTTGTTCTACATGTATATACACATTTATTTCTATTTATATATTATTTTATTATGTACATTTATGAATTAAAGGAAAAACCTGGCTTAAAGAGTGGAAAAGCATAACAAATACAGATACTTCCATATGTATTTACTGCATGACACTCAGGTACTACCTGTGTCGTGACAATACAATCAAGCAATATACTGTTTTGCTCAGTGACATATATAGATATGCTGAGAATACCCACTTCTTAATCTACTTTAACACAATTTCAACATGCTAAACAGTGCTCTCCCTTACGATCATCGCTAAACGCCAAATGAGGGAATATCTTCTGAAACAATGGTGTTCGTCCCTCCAGTAGAGTTGGTAAACATTTTTATATTAATAATGTATCAAATGAGTATTTATGATGAGAGATGTGTCGCTCATAGTGATGAACCCGCAGAGAAATATCACCAGACTCTGCAGTTGCCCTCCAGAGCGTTTTAATGTCCTTCAGTTCATTGTTTTGGTTTTTCGGCCCTCATCTTCACTGTTCTGGTTCACTCTCACCGCTCTCATCAACTTTGTTTCCAGTTGTAGCAGTCAGCTGTTTTCTGTGAAAAAGCTCTGATAAACCCACTGAATGCTTCCTGCCCACCACAAAACAGCAGACAGGCACAATTAGCAACTAGCTGGTGAACATAGTGGAGCATTTAGCAGCTAAAGAGCAACATATTTCCCACAGGAGCTCCCAATTCATGCAGGTTTAATAAGATACTATGTTGTTTTTTCCTTTAATTTGTCACATATCTATTAATTAATCTATCCAACATGTTTTTTGGGGTTTGCCCAAAGTCATTCTTTGAACTTTTGTAAATTACTGACTGAAGGTGGAGAGAAGGTGAGTACAAGTCATCACAAAATAACAGCATACACTGGAATTCAACAGAGATATAACAGTGTTAGAGCATCCACAGATGGATGTTTCTGCCCTCCTCTCCCTCCTGCTGCTTCCATCATATGTGCTCCTCATAGAATACAAGTAGCAGGACTCTAATGTGACCTTTACTGCTAAATGCTACTGATAAATATGTGTCTGGCTGCTGGAGTATAGAGTAAAGAGCAGCACTCCTATTTAACCTTTTTTTTACAGTACAAATGCTTTGGGCAAATTGCCCTTTTAGAGCATTCATTTGAGATAACAATGTTATAAAGCATAGGGGCTGCAAGAGACTTCTGGCTTCATGGGAAGATTAGATTGCTTTGCCCTCGTGGGTTTTCATTCTGTTACAGTCTTTAATAGTTTAACCGACTCTATAACCCAAAAAAAGGGGAGTTAGAAGGGAAGAAGAATTAGTTTTCTTGACTTCCCACATTTCAATTATTCATCATTCAGAGAGTTATTTTCGAAGAAGGAGAAAGCAGAATGAGAATAAAGCAGGATATCAAGGATAAATGGAAGAAATGAAGGAGAAAAAGATGAGTGATGAGTTATCGAAAGAGATTTATTGAGACTGCAAATAATAAGCACTGAGAAAAAAAGTCACAGAAACGAGGCAGGTAAGATTAAATCCCATTCCCTGTAATATGTGGTTTGAAACATTGACACTCCACCTAAAAGTGAATCACTGCCATGTGAAGATGCGCTGGCAGAGTCGAGCTGCTGTAGATGTGATGAATCATGAATCAAAAGCTAAGAATATGTTCTGGAGTGAAGCTTGACTAGCGTATGCTCAAGTGATTCAGCTTTTGATTGAGGGAGAGCAGCAATGAAAATGTGGATTTGAGCAACTAAAGGTTAAAGAGAGAGTGAAAGGGAAGACGATTGCAGGCAGGTTGGAGAGCGTAACTATGGTTGAAGAAAAGAAGAGTAAGAGACATAAAAGAAATCAGAGGAATTTACTGAATGCTCTTCCAGTCTCTTCAGTTTTTTGTCTTGTTCTTTTTTTCCCCTCCCTCACCCTTCCCCCTTCTCCTCTGTTCTCATCTTCTGAGTGCTGCAGCGAAAGGACGATGTTAAGCCGCTTCCAGCCCTCCGTCCAAAGCTAATGCATTTCCCTTAAATATTTCAATATGATCCTCCTCTGTTCTGCAAGGTTGAGTACAAGCTCTCCCTCAGCTGGCGCCCACAGAGGAGCACTGCCACCGATAAAATCATGCCAGGGGTTTGATGTCTCAGAGTGCTAGAAACAACTGCTGAAGACTCGCATCAAAAAAGAGGGAGAGATACTGGAAAGGAGGGAGGGAGGATGTGGGAGGACTGCGAGACGGGGATATAGATTATAGATCGAGGGAGATACATCAAATAGTGTGTTGTGTGACCGTACTTTTTTTTTTTTTTTTGTGTGTGTGCGTGTATGATTTTCTGCACTTCCTGCACAGATGTAGAGCAGCGTGCTGGCTGATGCAACATGGAGCAAACTTGTATTGTTCCTCAGATGTGGTTCTGCTCTGCAAAATCCGGTCTGACAGGCGCACGAAAGGCCTGCGAGCAAAACCCAATCCGCACATGAAAGTAACACCTGAAAAATCCACTTCCCACTTTACGAGCTGTTATGTAAGACAACAACCCTTTGTGCACCTCTGTGTGTGTGAAGACGCATCCAGTGGTGGCAGCAGGGGCAACGAGGGAAGCCTTTATGGTTCAATAATTTCAGTTCTTCATTATGGTCTGTAACTGTCCTCCCTGGTCCTTTTCTTCCTCTCCGTCTGTCTCTCCATCCCTCCATCGCCTCATCACTCCTGCCATTATATTTCACGGCAGCAGCCGTCGTGGGGCTAGACCTGGAGGAAATTAAAAATCTTTGTTGCTTTGTCACTCTCCCCTGTGGGTGGGAGGACGTCAATAAAGTCTTGTATTATGGCCTGCCACATGCACACGCACACACACGCAGAGAGACATACAGTACACAAGATAAAAAGCATGCACACTTACACCCACACATACTCTACTATAGGCTATACATTTACTCAGGGTTACAAGTAAGCACACAGAGTCAAAGCCAAACAAAGACGCAGTATATTCATTAACCTGAGGGTCACTCAGTGCTGTGTGTGTGTGTGTGTGTGCCAGCCATCATCTGTCTGGTATCGATGGAGCCTTAAATATAATGAAGACAAATATTGATGTGCCCTTTGTTCTCATATATGTTCCAGTTGCAGAACCAGTAACCGGAAAAGCCTCATCCTGACCAGTACGTCCCCCACCCTGCCACGGCCACACTCTCCACTGCCTGGACACATAGGTCAGTATATTAAAGTTACACACATGATACAGCACAGGATTAAACAGTATATTGGGCTCATTATATTACGTTTTTAAAAAAAATGACAATTTAGCTGTGTTTACTTAAAAAATTGATTAATTTAAAATGACTAAAAAAATTAAATTAAAAGTAGCATTTGCAACATAACCACTCTGTAGTTTAAGTATTTCTCGTTTTTTACTCATTTAGTCAGACTGTGCTGCATGTTGTAATCAGTGGCTCACCGTTTGTGTTTCTATTGCATGGTTTTCTGAGTTTCCCTTGTCTCAAGAGGACAGAGTTAACTATAAATTGCAGTGGTCAGTGTCTTCTTGCAGCTTTTGGCTGCATTGGGACATGAAATCTGGGTGAAAGTAGGTTTAAACTGATCTTCTTCTTTGCATAAAATCTAGGATTTTTGTTGAAAATTAAAAAAAACAGAAAAAGAAAGTAAAAGGAAAGAAAACGATTAGCCTTAAAGATCAACTTGACACCAACAAAAAATCTCCTCCAATTATTCAAACTGGCCTCAGTGATGTGGCAGTGTACTCCAGGGTGTTTCGGTACACCGTGACATCACTGCAGGAAGGCGAGAATATAAACCACTCATGTAGTGCTTCCCTCAGTGAGAGCCTTAAAGGGAAACTCTGGTATTTTTAAACCTGGGCCCTATTTTTACAAATATTTGGGGTCAAAATGACTAATACATACCATTAGTTTTGGAATTGGTCCAGTAGATTGCCTCCGCCAGCTTCCGTGAACGGGCTGCAATGGCTGCAGCGTAATCCTTTGGGGCAATTGCGCCCATGAAAGGTATGTCCACTAAAAGTGCTTGTTTTTGCTTGTTTTGTTATTCAAAGTGTGTGACAACATTATGGAAAGGATCCCTCCAGAGACAGACCGTTTGTTAAGTCTCGCTCAAGGAAAAGTCTCGCTCTGAAATCTCGCGAGAGACAAAGGGGTGTTACTCTTTAACAAACGGTCTGTTTCTGTAGGGATCCTTTCCATAATGTTGGTAAGTATTAGTCATTTCAACCCCAAAATTTGTAATAATAGGGCCCAGGTTTAAAAATACCGGAGTTTCCCTTTAAGGATGGGCTTTCATTTACATTTTTATTGAGCAGTCAATAACATTTCCACAGATAAAAGAATGATGCAACTACTACTTTAACTACATATTTATATTGCGTTTTTCAAACATATCTAAACTGAAAAAACAAAACAAACTTGGAATCACTGTATTAAAAAATATCCAGTTATGCCGCAGCCAATCACATGAGAGCTGGCAGTTTCCAGTTGTCATAGTAACGCAATATGCATTCAGTTAGTTTTCAAGGTGTGAAGCATTAAGAAACACTGATCGTCACAACAAGCAATGAGAAGATTTCTCACTGTAAACAAAGCTCTCAACTTTCTGTTAATGACTGAATGTACAAAGGTCAAAGTTTGAGCGCCCACCTTTATATTCTTGATGTCGGCTAATAAGAATGCAGTATTTCCTTAAAAGTGAGGTAGACTAAAGTTACATAAAACCTAAACAGAATTATCCTGTATATTATCCTGCCCAAAAACCCATAGTGTATGTTTTCTGTTGTGTTCTGTCCGTATGTATTTTAATAGGAAGCAGTCCGTTGGACAGCCCGCGCAACTTCTCGCCAAGCGGACCTGCCCACTTTTCCTTCGCCTCTTCTCGCAGGTTGGCATTTATTCACGCAATAAGTCACACATGCAATGTTACAAGAGCAGTGTGAAGTAGTTGAGTGAAATTATTGATAGGATTATTTTTACACTCACGCACACTCACGCACGCACACACACAGTGTGTCACACACGCACACAGTGAAACTCTGCAGAGAACGCACACACACACACAAACATGCAAAATGAAACTACATGCCTGTGCCCTGTCTTTGTCCTGCGCTGCTCCCACCGAGTGTCCGTGCGACAGAGGCGTGACAGCAGGCCGAGGTGAACGAGGCGAGGTGCCAAGATTTTGCCCCTCATCACTCACTCAGAGGAAGTGTCAGACTCAGGGATGGCTGGGGAAGGCCTGAGGGAAGAGAGGAATAAAAGGAACAAAAGTGTAATTTGCTAGATTGAAAGGAAGTGAAGGCGGTGAAATTGCTTTAGTATAACTGCCGATTGTGTTGTTTGGAGAGACTAAAATAGAAACTGATATTGGAGTTCTGGCTGTTGAAAGCGACAGAGAAAACAGTTTGATTCTAACATATGTTCCTCCTTTTTTCCACTTTTATTTTTTTCTTTCTTTCTCCTCAGGGCTGATGGTCGTAGATGGTCCCTGGCCTCGCTGCCTTCCTCAGGATATGGCACCAACACACCCAGTTCAACTGTAAGTTTAAGAGGAAGAAGAATGCCGCACGCTCATAGCTCCTATGCAGTCATTTCATTTTAGATTTATTCATCAGCATTTTGGGACATCTTGTCTTCTTCAGGATAGAAGACCGATGTCACTGATCCAACCTTTTCTCTCCTGATACCGATTCCAATACCTCGACCGTCTGAGTTCCTCAACCACCGTATACAGATTTTCAAGTACCTCATTTTCTGAGTACCTCACTGTGTGGAACTCATTGGAATCATTTTTATGAAGTAACATGAGGCCAGTGATTGCTGTGGCACCAAAACACTGCGACTAAATGTATTAAAACATTGGTCAAGTCCGATACCCAATGCACTTGATTAAGTCAGTATCGGCGCTGATACCAATTCTGCGTATCGGATAGGTACGTCTCTAGTCATCATTTCACTGACATATTTATATATATTTATGCCTTATATGACAGATATTTCAAATCAGTGAGTTCACAGGGAAATCAACCTGAACACAGATCCATAGAGAGGTCATTGCTCCCGAATGCCAGACCAGCGCCTTGAATAGGCAGCCCCACCACCATTGCTGTGTGTGTGTGTGTGTGTGTGTGTGTGTTTGAATAAGAGGCAAACTGTAAATCGCTACGGTTGAAAAGCCCTATATAATTGCAGTTTATTTACCACTCATTTGCCAAGAAAGGCCTCCAACATCAATACGTCCACATAAGGCGGCTGTCGCTCAGCTGGTAGAGCTGCTTGGCCATTAAAGGCAGGGTTGGTGGCTCGATTCTTGTCGAAGTGTCCTTGAGCAAGACACTGAACCCCAAATTATTCCTCGTGTACAAAAACATCTGCTGAATCAGTGTTACGTATCGTTCTAACAGCCTTCATCAGAATAGGTCACCAACATGGCTGTGTATACCACAGAGACTACAGTAGCAGCAACTTTCCTTCATCCATCGTGTATTATTACTGCAGCAGCCACTGCAGCTTATGCTCTCTCAAATGTAGGATAGAGCTGACTAAGTGTGTCCTTGTAACACAAAACTTGTGGCTATCAAATAGGACACCACAGTGCAGCAGCAGCCTCCTGAAGTAAACTGTGAGGCTTCTGGTTATGCTGTTTTCACAGAGAGACTCCTTCATTGTCCCCCTCTTCATAGCGTGACATGTGAAAACTCACAAGGATCAAACACTGTACTTTCTTTCATTTCCAGTTTTACCAGAGACACAGGGGGAAAGTAATGACTCTAAAGTGTGAGATCTGCTTTTTCTTCACTTGATAATTTAGCTGCATAAATCATGAAATCAACACACAAAACTGTATTTTAGATTTTTTTTTCTCCATTGCTAAATTGATGAGTGGGATTTTGAATCCTTTGCATGAATATGTATTTCACCCAAAGAATTTATTTGCATATATTTTCATGCATAAAATCGGCGTGTGCTGTTCTGCTTGTGAATTCATGCTCTAAAGTTGCATGTTCTACTTTTGTTTTCGTTCCGCTTTGAAATGATTACACGCCACACTTGCAGCTAAATGCCATGCATACACAAACACACTTACGCCCCTGTGTTCTTTGACTTTGTACTTGCTGCTGCCAGTCTCAGCTGATTCATTCAGTGCCTTTTAGTGCTGAAGAACATGCATCACATGTAAACCAGAACTAAAAATAACTAATCAGTTGCTAAGATATGATTGACCTGATTTATCTGCAGGTGATGACTTGGCCTTTCTGATAAAAGTGGAGCAGGGATAATGGATATGAAATGCAACCAATCTGTATTTCTGCCTTGCAGTCACAAACTGTTCCAGTAACTATTTCTCTGTCCATCACTTTATCCCCGGAGAAGCAGAGATGGATGATAAAGAGGGGCAACAGAGACGAATAAAAGCCAGTGTAGGTGGAAGTGAAACATGTTTTGAAGCAAACAGAGAGACAACAACAATGTTCACCTTTGTCTGAGTGAAAGATGTTTGAAGCACAAGAGACTACTCAAAGAAATGAACACTGCCAAGGTCCATTTGGTAAATAGTCCATTTGAGAAATGGACCTTAATGTGTATGACGCTCAGGTGGAGGCAAGGTGTTGACTCATAATCCACTCACTGTACGTTTCTTCGCCGTCCTGAACACAATCACTTCCTCTGCATCTTTGCTGCTTTTTCACACGTCATTTCTTTCATTGACTGCCTCTCATGCGTCTCCTCACAGCAGCACATACTATATACAGAGACATACACTGCAGGCGACTGAGTGATCTCTTTTTGCCAGTAGATGAGGTTGGAGATGGTTTCTCAGTCTCTTCACACTCCTCTCCACCTCTATCACTCCTCTTCGCCCCTCCACGCGTCAGGTTTCAGTGCTCTGCTGGTTCTTACATGGGCCATTACTCGCTTGATTAGTTACAGCAGGACTCTTGCATACTGAACAGAGCAGATGAAAGGAGGGGATGTGTGTGTGATTGTGTGGGGGGGGGTTTCCCATATGAAACAAATTTATGCAGAAAAACTGCGGAAATAGTCGGAAATGTAAACAGTTGAAAGTGGAGGTAAGACAGGAAAGAAGATGGAGGAAGTACAAAGGATGAAACCTTACAAGCTGTCGGCACATCCCAACATCCCCCTTGATTCACCTTATAGTTAAAATCAGCTGATCTGTGTTAACGGTGGGTCTGATAAACAAAGGAGCCATAAACAACTTTCATCAGAAAGAAAGTTTCACCTGTATCATGGATAATATAATAGTCAGGAAGAGGAGGAGAGTCTGTCGTCTTTCAACAAGAAACACATTTTCTATTAGTGTCATTTCCATTAAGTCACATGTGACGCTGAAAGTCCCAGTGTGCCGGCAAGAAAATATATTTTGATGTGAGATAGATAGCCTACATACAGTATATTTACATGATTTCCACATTGCCAAAAATGCCTAAATTTTTTCTACAAATTATGAGACAGTGTCATCATAATCTTGATTATTGAATAATGAGCTTACGGACAGAAATGCAGATACAAAATATTAATAAATTGGCTTTAAAAAGAAACGGCTCATGCATTTACAAACTGTGGTTTGATCTGTTTTATTAGGGCCCGAAGCACCGAAAGTCGGTGCAAGGACCTATTGAAATTGTAAGAGTTATTAGGGCCCGAAGCAC
>VMKM01004962.1:0-10878 GCA_008360985.2 Macquaria ambigua
ATTGAACCCACAACTGCCAGACACTCTTCTTACACATTGAGCTATTGGATCAGATGGTTTTGTTTTCTTTCTTCGTAATTTTGACTCTTTCTTTTGGGTGTTGGGACTTCAAAACTCAGCGATCCTCATAAGGATCAAACCCACAATCTCACAACTGCCAGCCACTCTTCTTACACATTGAGCTGTTGGATCAGACAAGCTAAGTCTGTTTTTTAGTAGTTTTGAGTCTTCACTTTGGATGTTGGACTTCAAAACTCAAAGAGCCTCATAAGGATTGAACCCACAACCGCCAAACACTCTTCTTACACATTGACCTATTGGATCAGATGTTTTTGCTTTGTTTCTTCGTAATTTTGACTCTTTCTTTTGGGTGTTGGACTTCAAAACTCAGCAATCCTCATAAGGATCAAACCCACAACCTCAGAACTGCCAAGGACTCTTCTTACGCATTGAGCTGTTGGATTAGATAAGCTAGCTCTGTTTTTTAGTGGTTTTGAGTCTTCACTTTGGATGTTGGACTTCAAAACTCAAAGAGCCTCATAAGGATTGAACCCACAACTGCCAGACACTCTTCTTACACATTGAGCTATTGGATCAGATGGTTTTGTTTTCTTTCTTCGTAATTTTGACTCTTTCTTTTGGGTGTTGGACTTCAAAACTCAGCGATCCTCATAAGGATCAAACCCACAATCTCACAACTGCCAGCCACTCTTCTTACACATTGAGCTGTTGGATCAGACAAGCTAAGTCTGTTTTTTAGTAGTTTTGAGTCTTCACTTTGGATGTTGGACTTCAAAACTCAAAGAGCCTCATAAGGATTGAACCCACAACCGCCAAACACTCTTCTTACACATTGACCTATTGGATCAGATGGTTTTGCTTTGTTTCTTCGTAATTTTGACTCTTTCTTTTGGGTGTTGGACTTCAAAACTCAGCGATCCTCATAAGGATCGAACCCACAATCTCAAAACTGCCAGACACTCTTCTTACACATTGAGCTATTGGATCAGATGGTTTTGTTTTCTTTCTTCGTAATTTTGACTCTTTCTTTTGGGTGTTGGACTTCAAAACTCAGCGATCCTCATAAGGATCAAACCCACAATCTCACAACTGCCAGCCACTCTTCTTACACATTGAGCTGTTGGATCAGACAAGCTAAGTCTGTTTTTTAGTAGTTTTGAGTCTTCACTTTGGATGTTGGACTTCAAAACTCAAAGAGCCTCATAAGGATTGAACCCACAACCGCCAAACACTCTTCTTACACATTGACCTATTGGATCAGATGGTTTTGCTTTGTTTCTTCGTAATTTTGACTCTTTCTTTTGGGTGTTGGACTTCAAAACTCAGCGATCCTCATAAGGATCGAACCCACAATCTCAAAACTGCCAGACACTCTTCTTACACATTGAGCTATTGGATCAGATGGTTTTGTTTTCTTTCTTCGTAATTTTGACTCTTTCTTTTGGGTGTTGGACTTCAAAACTCAGCGATCCTCATAAGGATCAAACCCACAATCTCACAACTGCCAGCCACTCTTCTTACACATTGAGCTGTTGGATCAGACAAGCTAAGTCTGTTTTTTAGTAGTTTTGAGTCTTCACTTTGGATGTTGGACTTCAAAACTCAAAGAGCCTCATAAGGATTGAACCCACATCAACAGAACTGCCAAGCACTCTTCTTACACATTGAGCTGTTGGATCAGACAAGCTAATGCTGTTTTTTAGTATTTTTGAGTCTTCACTTTGGATGTTGGACTTCAAAACTCAAAGAGCCTCATAAGGATTGAACCCACATCAACAGAACTGCCAAGCACTCTGCTTACACGTTGAGCTATTAGATCAGATGGTTTTGTTTTCTTTCTTCGTAATTTCGACTCTTTCTTTTGGATGTTGGACTTCAGAACTCACCCGTCTTCATAAGGGTCAAACCCACAACCTCAAAAGCACAAAGCAGTTCTCAATCACACTGAGACATTGGATCAGACGATTGTGTGTTGTTTCTTTGTGGTTTTGAGGCTTCACTTTAGATGTTGGACTTCAAAACTCACTGATCTTCATAGGATCAAACACACAAACTCAAAAGTGCCAGTCAGTCTTCTTACACACTGAGCTATTGATGAACCGGCTGCAGGTCGTTTCTTAGAGGTTTTGACTTGAGTGAGGATCAAACCCGATCAAAAGAATTATGTGGCAGAGTAGGGGATTAAACGTTATAGATAATTTAGGAGCATAAAATAAAGCATGCAGGAGCAACAACATTTTGTGCTCCTGCCAAGTCTACCACAGTCATGTCAATTAATTAAAAGAATAAAACAAAAACACCAACAGGAATGGCTGCGCAAGATAGCAGCTGGAGCTTACAGCCATACCACTCTGAACCTATACAGATGGACAACTCGTCTCCACTTCCTCCCACTGTACAGAAATGAAGGGTGTTTCTCAAATTAATGCAAAGAACGGACTTGTGTTCTTGCTAGTCGTTCTTGGAAGAATGAACTTGCAAAGTCACGAGCGACATTGCGTTCTTGCTGGTATTGCAATACCCCAGCACAGAGGCCACCTGCAGTGCTCCAAAATAACAGCCAGGCTTTTTCACCCAAAACCGAACCAATTTGGTGTTGTGCAATAGCCTACCGTAACGACCCTTTTAAAGATGCTGTGAGCGCACGTGGTCTCATATTTTTACATGTCGATCATTTAGAAACATAAATCATTTTACTATCATAAAAAATCAAAATCAAATTATCTGCTTTTTTAGCTCTAGTTATGAGTCTGGATGCAGCAAGGAGCAGATGAGGGTGCGCATTTGCACAATGAGTTAGAATTCAGGAGTACATACATGAGTGCATAGATGTAGTAAAAAGAAGACAGTAATCCAGGCTTGTGTCAGTCCCTCATTATTCAAGTAATTAACAGACAAGACACACAGTTACACAGAAAAGGCATATGATAGGGTTTGGAAGGAGGGATTAATGATCAAATTATTAAATATGATAGGAATAGCAGGTAGACCACATAATTGCATTAAATACTTTTTATTTAATAGATTTACTTAAGTCAGAATTGGGACAGCCTTATCAGGAAGATATATGGTAGATAATGGTACTCTTCGGGGCAGTCATTAGCCCAATACTGTTTTCCATTACGATAAAGGTTTTAGTTCAGGGGCGATCATTGTTTGCTGATGATGGAGCCTTGTGGAAATAAGGGGAGAAATAATCATGTCATGGAAAATATACAAGAGGCAGTTTGTGTGGTTAAACAATTGATGTATTTGTGGGAATTTAAGTTTACAATAGAAAAAAAAACAAAGCAGTAATGTTCATCAGAAAAAGAGGTGATATACAGATAGGATACACAGATAAAGATGTAGGGGATGTAGCTCAAGGGGTAGAAGAGCTGCTCAGCAGATTAGAGGTTATGGGTTTGATCTGCTGGCGCCCAGAGAAAAGCTCCAAATGCGAAGGGGACTTGGTAGTGTGGTTGGGTTCGTTGACGCCAGCGGTGCAGTGTCTGGTTCACGTCCTGCCCACTGCCGGTACCTGGAGCATCAACCCTGCACGTGGCGGGGTAAGGGAGGGGGCCGTGTTCCCAGGGTGTAAATTTGTTTACAGTGACACGCTGAACCCCAAAATGTGTTTATAGTGCTATGTTGGGGTCTGATTTGGCCAAAACCTTTCATGATTAGAAATTTGTATAAGTTGGGTGTTGGACTTCAAAACTCTTCGTAAGGATTGAACCCACAACTGCTTTCTTACACACTGAGCTATTAGATCAAACTGACAGCTTCCCAACTGCTAAGCACTTCTGTATCACACTGAGCTATGAGTTTAGACAGTTGCATGCTGTTCATGCTGTGGGTGGGAGGGGAGTCATAACCCTTTGCTTTTACCTCTCCAGAACCTCGGAGGATCACCCTCCAGGTCTCCCTAAACTGATGCACCGTCAGTGTCTTACAGCCCAGTTATGAACTGGTTTAAAAAATGTCATTATAAAAATGTTTATCCCTAGAAATGTTCATTTTTCAAAACTTGTGATACATACATACAAAAATATATGTTTTGTGTGTTTTTCTACAAAGGCCAAATTTCTCAAATACTAATAATTGGCAAAAGTATGATTTTAATCAGAAACTATCAAAGAATGAGTAAAGAAGACTACTAATCTAAGCAAGATGGCCACTTTATTGTTTCCTACTTAATACTAGGCACATTGTGGTTGGTCCAAACTTTGACATTTATAATGACCATCTTTCCATGATGCAGCGTCTATAAGTGGGCCGTTTGTAGATGTATCTCTTGTTTACGGCCATACCACCCTGAACACGCCCGATCTCGTCTGATCTCGGAAGCTAAGCAGGGTCGGGCCTGGTTAGTACTTGGATGGGAGACCGCCTGGGAATACCAGGTGCTGTAAGCTTTTTCACTTCTCTTTTAGAAACAGCAGTGGGCGCAGCTGCTACAGAGCTGCTTGTCTCTGGACTTTGAATTATATCATTTGTGATTATATATAAATATTTTATATGTGCTTACATATCAGTGATAATGATCCAGTAATAGTCTTTAATATAGCCTATAATAATAACTCTGACGGGAGAGCGCAGAGTTTGACATAAAGGATGATGTTGTCATTATGGGAAGATTTGTTTTGTTTGCTTTCAATCTACAGTTGCTTTCTTTATAGACAGAATAATGAAACGTGAGGTTACAGCGACTTTAAAGAAGTAGTTTGTAGGCTTGTCCTTCGCTTACGGCCATACCACCCTGAACACGCCCGATCTCGTCCGATCTCGGAAGCTAAGCAGGGTCGGGCCTGGTTAGTACTTGGATGGGAGACCGCCTGGGAATACCAGGTGCTGTAAGCTTTTTCACTTCTCTTTTAGAAACAGCAGAGGGCGCTGCTGCTTCTTCACAGACAGAGATTTGAAAAACAGAGCAGCTTGTCAACTTGACTAGATAAAGAGTTCTCAGTGGGAATTTTCCCCCCCAGAAATTCTGAGAAATTAAGCAAGAGCAACATGTGGAACAAACTATTTAATATAATTACAAAGGTTAGGCACAAACCTGGTTCACAATTTACAAAGAATATTGCAGAATAAATAACATGCTGTATTCTTATAAATAAGCATTTTGACAAGCTTTGATTTTCCTACTGTTATGTTGTACAAAGTGAAGGTCATTCATGTGCTGCACTAATTTTCAGTGAGTGTGGATGACAGCCTCAGCTGAAGTGTTGAATTGCAGATAAGAGTATAAACAAGGCAGAAGATGTGTGGGGAAGTTGAGCCCAGAAATGAGCGGATGTTTGGCAAATGACAAGTTGATGCTGAGCCTGCTGTGGTTCTGTCACTGAGGTCATCGCAGCTTAAAACAAACAAAACAGTCCCTCATCTCAGCCTCACTTCAGGAGTCCATGTTTTCTGCACAGGAGAGTCCTCCTGTTGCTGACAGTCAGACATCTGGCTCATATTTGAAGGAAGTGGCTTGTTGCTCAGATCAGTAACATTGTTTCCCTGGAGAAGAGAGAAGGAAAGTTAGTGAGATGGATCACAATCAGAATACGACCTCATATTTTTATGACGAGGCGTTCTCTTTGAAAATGACCACTATGACCGAAACGATGAGTCTAATCTATTCAGTACCTGTGTTCAGCAGTTTCTCTCCTATGCTCAGTCCTCCTTCTTGTTGTCGATGAGCTCCTCGGTCTGCTGGGCTAGCCTCCTCTTCTCAGCCTGCTGCTTCTTCAGTGCTTCCTCTGCTTTCTTACTCTGGTAGATCTTCACCCCAGCGAACGCCAGACACAGCAGCAGTGTCTTCAGGGCCAGGATGTACAGAAGGAGGGGGACGTTGTCCAAAGCCTGAGGATATACAGTGTTTATGTTTGCAGCATTGTTTTGGCTCCAGTCAATTATACAGAAGCACAGTTATGTGGATGACAGCTGCTTTGATTTCATAACTGTTTCCTTTTGATTTTTTTTTTTCCCATACATAATAACTTTACCACTGGCAATAGGCAATGAAAGAAGGGAAAAGAAAGATCTATAACAGTCAGGCATCCTGGAGAAGATGTTTCTCCCCCCTCCCCTCTCGTCCTCCAGAGGCCTCAGCTGTCCAAATGGGAGGTGGGAGTTAATTTAGTCACAGAGAGGGCAGGCGGTATGTGAAAGGGAGAAGCAGCTGCAATCCATGTGCCTTCTGGACTTATAGTTGTAACAAGTCATACACAGTTTTCGTTGCCCACACTTCATTCAAAAATCTTACAATTTTTAAATTAAGATGCATACTGAACGAAATTTAACACCGCACAATACATTTAAAGACATTTTCCTAATCACTTAAGAACACTCTTTAATTCGGCATACAACCAATCCATCAATTGCCATTTCTTGTCGCAAAAGTGTCGCGTTAAGCCACAGATTAAATGAATGGCGATGTCTGACAATTCATACAACAGACTCAAACGAAGAAACAGGAAGACGGCATGACAGGCTTACACATTGTTTAACCATAACTTCGATTTGTAGCTATGCTATGTTAAAAGTTTATGGCAGTTGTGACAGAAAACGAGAGCCACGCAAACTTGCTAAGCTATAGCAACCTTAGCATTATGCTAGTGACAGTTGAGACAACGTAAGCATTATCAAGAAAAACAAATACGAAACAGCTATTTAACTAATAACAAAGCATGCATAATGTATATATATAAAAAATAAATCAGAGTTTCTTTACCTTCCAGTTGATCATTTTAGCTTCTGTAGTATTGAAGTTTCTCCTTGTGACAACCCCAGAAGTATTATGCTCCTCTGCAGAAGGCGGGGCTTGTAGTGACGGGCCAATCAAAATGCAGTCTCCGTAGGACGTCGCCTGTGCTGTATTCAATGGTCATGGGACAAATGTTTCCGGTTTTAGTTTACAATAGACCTATTGGTGTTGTTTGACCATTGCACCAGTAATATGCATGCACTTAGCTTAATTTCGAAATATTTTGTAATTAATTGCGTTATGTATTTGCGATTTCCCTTGCACACGAATGCATCATTACTGTTGACGGACAGACCTCCAAGGGACAGACTAGCAGCTACTTGAAGGTTCTAGTAGGCGAAGACAGACGGAAGAACACTGCCATTACGTACGGTCATCACTCAGTCTTCAGAGTGTGTTTGGTGTGTTTACTGTGTATTTGAAGTCGTTTTTTGCGGATGTTTTTATCAAATTCAAGAAATCCGCTCCATTGCTAAATATATAAATCTAAATAGTCTTTTAAACACTATAACACTTGCTAACTCCATTTGAATTACATTGCTAACTTCCTATGTTTTCATTGTCGTGAAGCCACGCAGGGTCAACCTGTAAGATTATCCGACGGCACTAGAATGCATCATACACACTTATACGTACGGATTTTACACGGTAAAATGTCGCGCACATCTCTTGTACAAAATAAAAAACATAATGCCAACAACGGACTGACACACCGTGGTTAGCAAAACACGATGTTTGCTAAAGGTAGGTTTAGCAAGGTTTAGTAACAAAAGAGCATGCAATTACTGTATGGCAACATAACTTGATACAAATTTCTTCTAATTGTGCACATTCAAGTCATAATAATCTATTCATAATATTTTATATATACTGTTTTTACATACGTGTCAGTCCATTGACATGCGTAGTCACGGTGGCCGAGAGGTTAAGGCGTTGGACTCGAAATCCAATGGGGTTTCCCCGCACAGGTTCGAATCCTGTTCGTGACGAAATTTAGTTTTATATCGAAAATATTATTGCTTTGGCCGACAGCATATCAACACGGTATTAGAATTCCCCTCAGCACAGTGCACCTCAGATAAGATGGATATGAGGCAGTGTATTTGCTGGGGGAATGGGATGTACTGTGTGTATAGATCAATTACAGCATTACCTCAAATAAAGTGGGGCAAATTAAACCATTGTGTGTCATACAGGCTACCACATTTACTTGAATTTTGAAATGTTTTTATTGCACACAGAATTTGCAGAAATTGAAGAGCTGTCTGACATACATGTACGAACAGGAAGTGGACTCAACAGTATAAAGACAAAAAAAAGACAGGACATACTGCAAATTTTTATGTTGATTTTTTATTTATAATCATGAAGATTTTGGCCAGATCAGACCCCAACATAGCACTATAAACACTTGGGGGGGTCAGTGTGTCACTGTAACCAAATTTAATGTTGAACCTGGCTACCCCACGCATGTTCTTACCTCTATAGGTAAGGTTCCACAGGCTGGTTCTGCTTTTGTGTCATCATAAGACAAGCAATTTAAAGCACTACAGCATATATCACATTTTAATCCGAGCCTTACTGACAGATAAAGAATTCCTTCTAGATTTACTTTCACATAATGAAACAAGACCTGAAAATATCAGATTCGACGTGCTTCATAACACATATCTGATGTGTGCCAGCTGTGAGCAAAAAAATATGAACTGGGTAACTTTAAGCAGACAGTGTAAATGTGGGCCAAGGTTACAGTGAACTGCTTTGCACAATGAGTCCATCAAATCTCAAAAGGAAAACAGCAGATTTAGTAAACGGCCCCATGACTTTAGTGTTTGTGTTCTAAAAATTAAACCAGTGTGACAGCATGAAGGACATTGGTCATAACACAAGTGTTTAGGATTAGCTAGGTTACTTTAACATGTATGTTATTACAGTTTATTACAGTTGCAATGATCACAGGTCCCATATTTCCACAGGTTGGGGTGTATCGAAAATGAATACATGTAATATATGGAACCTGGAGTGTGAATACTGCGAAAAAAAAAAAAAAAAGGAATGACTGGACACTTGTTTTTCTGTGTTTTTAAATTAATTAAATCTAACTAACAATCTGGGGAGTAAATGTTTAGTACACAGTGCAAACAGGGGCCTAATATTTTGTTGTTGTCTAATTAGAATAAGATTGTCACTGTGCTTATCAAAATAAAATGTACAGTAGATGCATTCTCTTGCACCCACATAGAGCGTATGTACAGTACATATTGCCCAGATGTCACACATACAGCTTTAATGCACACCAACATAACGAGCTAAAAGAGCAGATCAGATGGCTCATTATGTGATTATCAAACCACATAACTTATTAGATTATTTTATTGTTATACTCCCATTCACACAGAATGAAGAATTAAAGCCCAAATAGCGTGCTCCAATGAATGGAAAATTAAAGATTAAAAAAAGGATATGTCATGCAGTGTGTCTCCAGCTACATGCAGTTTATATGCTTTCAAAGCACCATAGCTGAGCAGTGGTGTAATGCTTCCCTGCTCTTTGTGTTTTCCTTCATAGTTTAATCTGTGTTCCACTGTTTGAGTGATTATCAAAGCCAAGAGCACAAAGACTGCTTTTGTGTCCTTGCAGAGACGTTTCCTTGAAGACAACAAAACACTCAAGTAGGCTGATCTTGGGTTGTGTCCTTGAGGTTCAAACAACCATCTCCACCTTAGGCCATATGCACTGTATAAAATATCCTGATTTTGGCGACCCTTCTTCATCATGCTTGTTTTGGTGTGTTTTTGAAATTGTACTTTGGCTGTTAGTTATGACATCCAGCATGTCATGGAGAGCACAAGAAACCACTTGAAAGCCTGGTGTCCCTTCTCTTGGTGGCACTGCATTAAATATCCTTCCTACTCAGTTAATGTTGGTTCCAGTCAAAAATTGTTTGTAACTAGAGGTAGGGTGTTGCTGTAAATGTCTCCCTCTGGCCATTACTGTTTTCCCAGGAAACAGTAACAACACTTCTTGCCTTTTCTGCTTCTTCTTCACGCTCAGGAGTTCTCCCTCCTCTGACACAGCGGGAGGTTAGGGGAGGGGAAGCCTCCGTGTGGCAGCATGTTCTCCCTTGCTCATGATGATTAGGTAAAGCGTGAGAGTGGATGTGCTCAGTAGCGCCCCCTGTGGTTTGTCCTGGACATGGTGAGTGGCAGAGACACTGAGGAGAGAGAGGAGACCTCCCAGTAGAGGGAGCGAGACAGGAAGAGCTGGTAGAGGGTCACCATGGAGATGGACTGGCAGAGGATCACACCGATAGTCACCACCTACAGAGAGACAGCATGTGGATTTTTCATCAAGCAGTTACGGAGCAACATCAGCATTTATTTGGAGTTGTGTTTGTGTCCACCTGATGAATGCAAGTCCAATATTCACTCTTCTTTTAGCTCTGGTTTTGGTCTCCACCACCTCCTGAGAGAAATATCTGGCTCTTTATCTGCTAAATGCTCCACTGTGTTCACCAGCTGGTTGCTAACTGTGTCTGTCTGCTGTTTGGTGCTGGGGCCCTGGAGACTAGATTGATGCTAACCGAGTTTTAGGGCTGAAGAACCAAAACAAAGGATGCTAAAATGTGGTGTAGAGTTAAGGGGAACGGCAGAGAAGGGTGATCGTTCTCTTTCACATTACACATAATCAATTAATGCATTGTTAGTGCAGCTGTAAAGGAAACATTCACCCTAAAACATGTAACTTTTATCATGCAATACTCACCTCTGCTCTATGACTTCTCTGTTAATGAAGATACTTATTTACAGCTCCAGAAAACACATTAAATTACGACATTAAATCTGTCCAAATGGTGCTATAATGCAAGAATTCTTTATCTAAAGTCAGACAATTGGACCAAAAGTGCAGTCATTTACCTACAAAACAACTGGATTATACTGGTGTGTGTGTGTGTGTGTGTGTGTGTGTGTGTGTGTGTGTGTGTGTGTGTATATACACATATATATATATATATATACACATATATATACACATATATATACACATATATATACATATATATATATATATATATATATATACATATATATACATATACATATATATATATACATATA
>VMKM01004963.1:0-10874 GCA_008360985.2 Macquaria ambigua
TTTTGTCTAAATGCAAAACAAGTTTTTTTCCTTTTACAAAAGTAATTGTTTTCAAAGAAAAGTGTGAGTTATTATATCTGTTATATGTATTCTTATTGAAACAGCTGTCAGAAAGTGGCATAAATGTAACCCTATTGTAATCTGTTCTTCTTCTTCTTCTTCTTCTTCTTCTTCCAGGCTGAGGATAAAGTCGGTTTCACAGTTCAGATTCTGGAGGAGACGGCTGCCCTGTTTGAGGAGGATCACAGCTCTGCATCATGGCAGGAGAACACAGTGGAGAACTTTCTCAATGTTGTAACCCAGCAGGCTGACGGCCTTCGCTCCTGTGTGAGTCTCAGTGTGGATGAACTGAAAGCATCAATTAATAGAACATGTGCCGAGTTAACAGGTCCATGGTGACCGTGTAATGAAGATTTATTTGAATGAATACAAAGATTATATATTAATGTGAATTATATATTTTTACTTTTGATTCATTCAGATTGGGAACCACGGCCACAAGAAGAAGAACAAGAAGCTGCACATGTATTTCAAGAGACTCTCACGCCATGTTCTAGAGCAAATGGTAAGTCTGTCTTATCTATCTATCTATCTATCTATCTATCTATCTATCTATCTATCTATCTATCTATCTATCTATCTATCTATCTATCTATCTATCTATCTATCATATTTACCATATTTATCATGTTTTAATGATGGTATTCTTCTGTCTGCAGGGCCACAGTGCTGAAGCCTGGGAGCTGATCAGAAAGGAAATCAAAGCCCATCTGATGAAAGCAGACCTGCTGGTTTCATCTCTACTCACCGCCAACTCAAATCTGTCTGAAGATTAAGAATGGATTCATTTATTTGCTTACATGACGTCTATTTATTTATTTATTGATGTATTTATTTATTTATTTATCAAGTTGCATATTTATTAGTTGATTGGTTGATATTCTACACCACCAGTATCTTTATAAATTAATGTCATATTAAGAATATGCTAATTGATTTGCTTACATGAAGTCTATTTATTTTGTATTTATTTATTTATTACATTAATGTATTTATTTATTTAAGTATTGAGTTGTTTGTGTATTTATTAGTTGATCATGTATTTGTCTATGCTGATCAATATGCTTATTTTTTTTATTTGCATTCAGCAAAATGGAATTTTTTAAAATATTTTTTTATGTTTTAGCCAATAAAATAAAACTTCTTCCAGCAAATGGAAATGTGTATATAGTTTTTATCCCTGTCACAGAAACAAAAGAGATGCAGACAAAACATTTGTGTATTCTGTTCAGTCTAACCTGTGAGACTCTAAATGTTGTGTTTGATGCACGCTGCTATTCTCCAAATAAAACATGTTTGATGTAATGCAACCAGCCAGAGACAACATCCTTTTACCACTTTTTTAAACATTTCTCTATACGAGTTCACTTTTTCAAAACTCTTCACACGGTTCTCTTTAGCGACATGCAGCTCAGCACAACAGTTTATCTCACCTCCAAAATGCAATGATGCAACCAAAACACCTCATACACACCTCAGGATCAACTCGTGTACACTGACAACATTTGTCTGTCAACAGTAAAACTTAAAAATCACTAACAACAATTTGTGTCACTATTGTCTTTGTAAAAGTATATTTATTTATTTATGGCATAGATTCTGCTACCTCACAGTAAATGTCACAGAAATTAATCAGAAATACTTCAATAGGCTTTTTTGTGCCATTTTTGCTGCATTTGCATTTTTTACTGTAATTCCAAGTGCACAAAATGAAACTAAAGTATTTCCAGTAATGCAGTACAAAACTATACATACACCGTCCTGGGATGGGCTGTAACCCCTCTGTGACTGGAGGAGACGGTGAAACGCCACATTATCCCATACATGTCCTTTCCACTACCTTTCCTCACCAAGTCTTTCATAGAGGTCCCCAAGGAAGAAATATAGGCGCTAAGTGTCCCAATTAGGACTTTATGCATTTTTCATATTTTTTATTTCTTTTTAGTTATGTTAGGTTTTGAACCTACGAAAGCGATGCAAAGTGATCCACAGTTTAGTCCACATTGACTTCTGCTGTGCTGACTGCCTGGAGAGTTTTGAAAAAGTGAACTTAGTATTGAGAAATGTGACTTGGCAGCTGTAAAAGGCTGTGGTGCATTGTTATAGATTAAACTACCAGAATATTAAGTAGTTTAGATTAGCTCTACCTCGACCAACTACAACAGTACACTTACACATTACATCATCAGTAATAATGATGAAATAATAAAATATCCAATAATATAACAGTCATGGGGGCCATTTACTGCATTATGATTACTTTTACTCTCTATCTCTCTAAGAAAAAAAAAACAAAGTCTGTCTGTTACAAAACTTATTTATTTTTTTCTGATTGTTGTCTAATTGTTGCTTTTTTGTGAACACTTTTACCTCATAAGGCTTAAGAACATGAAGAAGGAAAAAGTTCTCATGTTCATACTAACATGTGATGAGGTGTTGATCGGGTAGATAGCTTCATTTGAATGAGTGTAAGACAAGGTCTATTAGAAATGAATCATTTAGGCCTAGTTATTTAATCATATGATTAATAGAATAGGATAGAAAGAATATTCAGTGAATAGATTAATGTCACGTGTACTGCAGTATTACTGCATCTGATTCACATCTCTTTATGGGATTTTGAAAATGATTTGATAAACATGCAATGTAATAAAAAAAACAAAAAGCTACATAACACACATTGAAAATACAAAATACAATAAAGGTACCATCAAAACATAAAAGCCAAAGCAAATATTATTTATTAAACATTATACTACTAGACTATAT
The DNA here is from genome assembly GCA_008360985.2 of Macquaria ambigua. Classification (NCBI taxonomy): domain Eukaryota; kingdom Metazoa; phylum Chordata; class Actinopteri; order Centrarchiformes; family Percichthyidae; genus Macquaria; species Macquaria ambigua. The sequence continues at coordinate 2,830 of VMKM01004963.1, forward strand.
CATATTTGATATTCCACGTTATATTGTTGTACTATACTGTATATTATGTTACATTTCACCTTATACTATACCTTATATCCCATACTATATTATACCATATTATGTTCATATGTTATACTGTTTTATTGCATTATATTTCTGTATTAATACATGCAAACACTAAGTATCATTACTTAAACATAATATATATTAGTCTGGTGTATGCTGACTTTGCTGCTATATCACACCACTCTGTCACTCTTGCCTTATAATTTTGTCTTTAATTGCTCTTGTATAGTTTCTATTTTTACTTCTGTTCTTATTTTTGTTTTATAAAATTCTCATTATTATTTTTTATTTTCTCTGTTTATCTGTACTTACCTCTGTCCTTGAACTGAACTGTTTACCCCACACACGTTTGTCCATACTCTTCAGCCACTTCATGAATTAGAGGCCTAATTTAATACACTGTCATTTTCACATCAGGCTGTAAATGTGCTCTAATCTGTGAATTAAAAGGTGAAGGAGAATCCCCTCGTCCACAGGCTATCTGGTTCCCACGTTTCCACGTTGTTTTGTGAAATGTCAGTGAGCAGTTCATATGAATGAGCGTCACAGCGCCGGGCCGCGGTCACGGAGGCACTTTCATTTTCTCTCTGAGGGAACTTCCTTCTTTATGGCGCCTAGTGGACGCAGTGCAATCACGCATGCACTTCATTAATGATTATAAATCCACACAGAACTCATGATGCAATTCCAACTATTAAAGAATGATATAGTTTCCGTCGCATTGGACAGCGTGCAGACCGAAAGGGACGTGATGACGGCATCAGAAACATAGCGTACGACATAATCAGAATACAATGTAAACTAATACAATTAAATAGATAAATAAATGTTAAAATAGCCTAAAATCATTATCAGTGACGGGGATTTCATTCAAGGACAATTCATTGTGGGTGTCTGCAATTTTACTTTTGGCCTTAAGAATCGCAATAATATTCCTATAATAATCACATAATTTCCAATATCGAACAATAGTAAACTATTCCGATATTATGGATAGTGAGCCGTGTTTGTCTACGTTTTTCGAGATATTCTATAATATGCATTTTCTACAATAAGAGATTTTTTAACATGAACTGGGCGTGACATTTTAGCTTTGCTGTGGTATTTGTTTATGCTTTTGTTGTGGGAGATTTTTTTTCTTCAAATCCGAAATGTTTGGCCTTGTTGTTTGACCGCGTGAAAGCCGCAGTCAGTGTTTCCCACAGGTGTAAGGAAAATGAAATAGGTGCGTCCTGCCTATATATGAGGCGCTGCAGGTCTGCTCCAACAGAACGACTGCTTCACAAGAGAAATCAGTATTTGCTCCATACAAAGGCGATTTTCTACCTTTTTAAAATGCTCAACAGGATTTTCTGTGTGTGCCTGCTCCTCAGTCTGTACAGTGCAGGCTCCTCGCTAAGCTGCAGATGGATGGATCATAAATTCAGACAGCACAGTGAAAACTCTTTGCATCTGCTAGATACGATGGTGAGTGCACTTCATTTGCATATTGTTTAAAGTCACTGAATGATCTTAACTGAGTGAGTCTTCATATTCTATTTGTCTATGTATACTTCAACGCATGATGTGTGTTTGTGTGTGATGCAGGTTCATAATTCCACTAACACCACTGAGGATGCTGAAGTGATGGACACTGCAGCCTTCCCTAATGATCTGTACAGCCAGGCGTCCAAAGCATCAGTAAGTCAACTTTTGTCTAAATGCAAAACAAGTTTTTTTCCTTTTACAAAAGTAATTGTTTTCAAAGAAAAGTGTGAGTTATTATATCTGTTATATCTATTCTTATTGAAACAGCTGTCAGAAAGTGGCATAAATGTAACCCTATTGTAATCTGTGATTCTTCTTGTTCTTCTTGTTCTTCTTCTTCTTCTTCTTCTTCTTCTTCTTCCAGGCTGAGGATAAAGTCGGTTTCACAGTTCAGATTCTGGAGGAGACGGCTGCCCTGTTTGAGGAGGATCACAGCTCTGCATCATGGCAGCAGAACACAGTGGAGAACTTTCTCAATGTTGTAACCCAGCAGGCTGACGGCCTTCGCTCCTGTGTGAGTCTCAGTGACATTAACATTTAAAACTTATTTAAAATACATGTACTGGTGGTCTTTGACTGCATTTCTGTTATACTACATCCTGTTGACTGAAAGGATCAATTAATAAAACATGGGCCAAGTTAACAGGTCCATGGTGACCGTGTAATGAAGATTTATTTGAATGAATACAAAGATTATATATTAATATGAATTATATATTTTTACTTTTGATTCATTCAGATTGGGAACCACGGCCACAAGAAGAAGAACAAGAAGCTGCACATGTATTTCAAGAGACTCTCACGCCATGTTCTAGAGCAAATGGTAAGTCTGTCTTATCTATCTATCTATCTATCTATCTATCTATCTATCTATCTATCTATCTATCTATCTATCTATCTATCATATTTACCATATTTATCATGTTTTAATGATGGTATTCTTCTGTCTGCAGGGCCACAGTGCTGAAGCCTGGGAGCTGATCAGAAAGGAAATCAAAGCCCATCTGATGAAAGCAGACCTGCTGGTTTCATCTCTACTCACCGCCAACTCAAATCTGTCTGAAGATTAAGAATGGATTCATTTATTTGCTTACATGACGTCTATTTATTTATTTATTGATGTATTTATTTATTTATCAAGTTGCATATTCATTAGTTGATTGGTTGATATTCTACACCACTAGTATCTTTATAAATTAATATGTCAGATTAAGAATATGCTAATTGATTTGCTTACATGAAGTCTATTTATTTTGTATTTATTTATTTATTACAGTAATGTATTTATTTATTTAAGTATTGAGTTGTTTGTGTATTTATTAGTTGATCATGTATTTGTCTATGCTGATCAATATGCTTTTTTTTAATTTGCATTCAGCAAAATTGATTTTTTTTAAAATATTTTTTTATGTTTTAGCCAATAAAATAAAACTTCTTCCAGCAAATGGAAATGTGTATATAGCTTTTATCCCTGTCACAGAAACAAAAGAGATGCATACAAAACATTTGTGTATTCTGTTCACTCAGTACCAATGCTGACCACATTCAGTGTCTCTTAGTTCAATGACTACAGACCTGATTGTCCTTCAACCATGTTTTCAAACTACATTTCAAATGTTTAAAAGTAGTACACTCTCTGACACTCAGTGGTAAAGAATTCCACATCCTGGCTGCCTTCACTGAGAAGCAGTTTTACCCAAATGTTGTAGACTGAAATTGAACACAACAGTCCCCTCTAGAGGAAGCTCTTGTTTACCTTGAGCCAGCTCTACATGTTGTTCCGAGCTGTTTGAGATGTTGTGGTGCTAAACTGTGAATGATCTTGTGTAATAAACCAACATTGGCCATAAACATTTCCAAATGTCAACAGATTATACTTTTTAACTATATTGCAATAATGATGAGAGGTTGTTTTTTTTAGCCATGATTTTCAAAGCTGGTCAAGTGGTTGCATTAACGTATGTTTGTCTGTAAAACAGTACGGAAAATGTGACAATACCATTGCGAGCATATACAGTTTTGCTGCAGCTGAACTCATTTCATTTCTTATAAATCTAAAATGAGCAAGGTTATGCTTTATTGTTTTTGAAATACACGAGTTGATCCTGAGGTGTGTATGAGGTGTTTTGGTTGCATCATTGCATTTTGGAGGTGAGATAAACTGTTGTGCTGAGCTGCATGTCGCTAAAGAGAACCGTGTGAAGAGTTTTGAAAAAGTGAACTCGTATAGAGAAATGTTTAAAAAAGTGGTAAAAGGATGTTGTCTCTGGCTGGTTGCATTACATCAGACATGTTTTATTTGGAGAATAGCAGCGTGCATCAAACACAACATTTAGAGTCTCACAGGTTAAACTGGGTAAAACTGCTTCTCAGTGAAGGCAGCCAGGATGTGGAATTCTTTACCACTGAGTGTCAGAGAGTGTACTACTTTTAAACATTTGAAATGTAGTTTGAAAACATGGTTGAAGGACAATCAGGTCTGTAGTCATTGAACTAAGAGACACTGAATGTGGTCAGCATTGGTACTGAGTGAACAGAATACACAAATGGTTGGTCTGGTTGGTAATTTCGTGTACTGATGAACTGTCTGTTGTTGATGGTGTTGGGATTGTTGATGGTGTGCTCCCTCGTGGGAATTTACTGTCGGGGTGACTGTTATTTTTTGATTTGTTTCTTAGTTTTTTGTATGGTGTTTTATTGGGTCTGTGTTTTTACAAAGTGTAAGGTTTGATTTACTATAACTAATCTTTTAGCTCTGTAACCTGCGCATCATTAGTGGCCTCTGCCCAAGGACTCCAGATGAAAGTGAGCTTTTAGCTATATCTGGTACAATAAATGTATTGTGCAATGTCCCTGTTAAATAAATTAAATAAATAAATAAATACACTGACAACATTTATCTGCCAACAGTAAAACTCTGTCACTCATTATTGATTGACCATAAAAATCACTAACAGCAGGTACAACCTGTGTCACTATTGTCTTTGTGAAAGTATCTTTGATTTATTTATGTAGCATAAACCCTGATTCCATTACAACAAAAAGGTTACGCCAAAGGAAGCACAGCTTTTGAGGCGTGCTGATGTTGTTGCTCTGTTTGCTGACATGTGAGGACTTTATGTTCCCTGTGCTGTCCTGTTAGACTGACACTCAAAAAAAGTTTCAGTCACACACTCCACAGCTTGTAAAGTGCAGTACCCCACACTTTAATAATAATAGATAACAACTTTGTTTGCTTGTTTGTGTGATTGATTCAAAAAATGATAAGCTGCATATAAAGATGAAATGAAGAAAATGTTAAAACATACTAAAATAGTCACATAAAGGCTTAATTATGTCCTGGCAATTGGTTGTGATGGAGAACAACCAATTTCAAGTACAGCTACAATCTGGAAGTACAGTGATTTACAATAAGCAGTTCATATGTAATAATCAGACACTGCAGTGGTTCAACAGGGGGTGCCATAGTACAGTTAAGGATTAAACCTCCTACAATATCCTCACCTGTTATCACTCAAATTTATGTGGGACTTCTGGATTTCTGAGATAAAAATGTGGCCATCAATTTGCACTGGCAATAACAAACTGATGTACAATGTGAATCCACATTTCCTCCGTGTGTGTTGACATAACACTCATAAAACACATCCGTTCCAGTGTGTAATTTATTTTGTATAATTCTCATAGTTTGTTTTTTACTTTTCTCTATTTGTCTGTACTTATTCCTGTCCTCATGCTGTTACGACACCTGAATTTCCCCTCTGGAGATCAATAAAGGCTTATCTAATCTAACATACCAGTTTTAAATGCCCACAAACTCCTCGGAATGCCCCACGCCATGAAGTTGTTATTCCAAATTAAGTAGGCTAAATAAAAAGGAGGTTAATAAAATAATGGTCAACAATCATATATATTGTTAGACAAAAGGTTTATTCTGTTTTCATACCTAGGCTATATAATATTCACTAAACAGAAAAATGCCAAATATCCTGATTTTGACCTACAGTACAGTAGGCTGCATCTATCATACAAGAACACTACATGGAAAATGAAATTGAATATATAATAATATACATTATATAATAATAAAACCATAATGAAATGATGAAATACAGGAAACCCTCCTGTCCATCCATATTATGTGGGATCATTCTTCAGAAACGTCATGATGCGTGCTGTGATTTTCATATTGCAGTCTGAAAACATCACTGTCACGTAACGCAGGCCGCAGTCACTTCCACTTTCTCTTTGGTGAAGCGCTTTCTTCTTATAGCATGTTTGCTATGTGGACACACAGTCACATCTGCAGTTTTACACTTTTAATCATGAATGATATATGTATTAATATGTATTGTGTTTTAAACCACAGAGTGCTAATGATGGCAGTTCCAACAAACAGAGAGTAATGGTTTTGAACACAAAAGAAAAGAACCCTAATTACTGTAAACACTTAATCAGCAACACGGATTTCATTCAAGAAAAACTCATTTTGTGTCCACGTTCCCTTAAAAGTCGCAGAAATATTCCCACGTTACTCCCAGGTGTTCCCTATCGGACCTACCTGTGTGATCATGAATAGTGAGTTGTGTTTGTTTCTATGCTTTATGGGTTTTCTATCAAATGAATGTTCTGTGTGTTATTACTGTATTATGGTGTAGCCTTTTAAAACCCGGCGCGGTATTTCAGCTTTTGCTTGTACGCAACATTTATCTTATTGTGGCATACACATATCATAAGGTCACTAATCCAAATCCGAAATGTTTGGCCTTGTTGTTTGACCGCGTGAAAGCCGCAGTCAGTGTTTCCCACAGGTGTAAGGAAAATGAAATAGGTGCGTCCTGCCTATATATGAGGCGCTGCAGGTCTGCTCCAACAGAACGACTGCTTCACAAGAGAAATCAGTATTTGCTCCATACAAAGGCGATTTTCTACCTTTTTAAAATGCTCAACAGGATTTTCTGTGTGTGCCTGCTCCTCAGTCTGTACAGTGCAGGCTCCTCGCTAAGCTGCAGATGGATGGATCATAAATTCAGACAGCACAGTGAAAACTCTTTGCATCTGCTAGATACGATGGTGAGTGCACTTCATTTGCATATTGTTTAAAGTCACTGAATGATCTTAACTGAGTGAGTCTTCATATTCTATTTGTCTATGTATACTTCAACGCATGATGTGTGTTTGTGTGTGATGCAGGTTCATAATTCCACTAACACCACTGAGGATGCTGAAGTGATGGACACTGCAGCCTTCCCTAATGATCTGTACAGCCAGGCGTCCAAAGCATCAGTAAGTCAACTTTTGTCTAAATGCAAAACAAGTTTTTTTCCTTTTACAAAAGTAATTGTTTTCAAAGAAAAGTGTGAGTTATTATATCTGTTATATCTATTCTTATTGAAACAGCTGTCAGAAAGTGGCATAAATGTAACCCTATTGTAATCTGTGATTCTTCTTGTTCTTCTTCTTCTTCTTCTTCTTCTTCTTCTTCTTCTTCTTCTTCTTCTTCTTCCAGGCTGAGGATAAAGTCGGTTTCACAGTTCAGATTCTGGAGGAGACGGCTGCCCTGTTTGAGGAGGATCACAGCTCTGCATCATGGCAGCAGAACACAGTGGAGAACTTTCTCAATGTTGTAACCCAGCAGGCTGACGGCCTTCGCTCCTGTGTGAGTCTCAGTGACATTAACATTTAAAACTTATTTAAAATACATGTACTGGTGGTCTTTGACTGCATTTCTGTTATACTACATCCTGTTGACTGAAAGGATCAATTAATAAAACATGGGCCAAGTTAACAGGTCCATGGTGACCGTGTAATGAAGATTTATTTGAATGAATACAAAGATTATATATTAATATGAATTATATATTTTTACTTTTGATTCATTCAGATTGGGAACCACGGCCACAAGAAGAAGAACAAGAAGCTGCACATGTATTTCAAGAGACTCTCACGCCATGTTCTAGAGCAAATGGTAAGTCTGTCTTATCTATCTATCTATCTATCTATCTATCTATCTATCTATCTATCTATCTATCTATCTATCTATCTATCATATTTACCATATTTATCATGTTTTAATGATGGTATTCTTCTGTCTGCAGGGCCACAGTGCTGAAGCCTGGGAGCTGATCAGAAAGGAAATCAAAGCCCATCTGATGAAAGCAGACCTGCTGGTTTCATCTCTACTCACCGCCAACTCAAATCTGTCTGAAGATTAAGAATGGATTCATTTATTTGCTTACATGACGTCTATTTATTTATTTATTGATGTATTTATTTATTTATTTATCAAGTTGCATATTTATTAGTTGATTGGTTGATATTCTACACCACTAGTATCTTTATAAACTAATATGTCAGATTAAGAATATGCTAATTGATTTGCTTACATGAAGTCTATTTATTTTGTATTTATTTATTTATTACAGTAATGTATTTATTTATTTAAGTATTGAGTTGTTTGTGTATTTATT
>VMKM01004964.1:0-10859 GCA_008360985.2 Macquaria ambigua
AGTACACTCACACACTGTTACTGAGTACACTCTCACACTGTTACTGAGTACACTCTCACTGTTACTGAGTACACTTCATTACTGAGTACACCTCACATTCGTTACCGAGTGCCACCACATTGACTGTTATCGAGTAAGCCACCTCACGCTGTTACTGAGTACACTCTCTCTGTTACTGAGTACACTCACACTGTTACTGAGTACACTCATCAGATTCATCAGGTGGCTGTCATATCAACTTAAAAGGTGATAATATGGCAGACGTTGTGTTGCCTCTCAGGCAGCACACAGTCTGCCTTACTTTATGTATAGGAGGTTGTTGCGGGCAAAACTCAGGGCTGAAAAAAGTCCTTTCACCTTCTCTGCATGTTTTTTTGGTTAAAAAAAATGAATTGATGATTGAATCTGTATTTTTTTCGAACAGACAGTAAAGATCTATCCACGAAATTCAACATCACAATAAGTGTATTAATAACATAGGTTTATAAAACATTATCAGACACATTATTTGCCATAATCACATTAAAGAAGGTCTTTTTTGCCTTTGATCACATGCAGTTTGTGGAGTTTATAAAATTAGATAAATCTCTCTGGACTAAATGTCACCTGAATTCTATCTAATTATGCTAAAGATATCCAGAAGATAATCTGAGTATGAGGCAGAGTTGCTCGTTATTCAGGCTCGTATATCCACAGAGAGGATGGGATCTAAATGTCTTTGCCGTGTGCAGAAGTGAGAGAATCCAGCAGGGAAAACACGGAAAGGTCAACACGGAGGAAAGTGAGCTTAATGTCACCTAACAGGCGCCCCAGGGGATTCTGGGAGTGTGAGTTTTGTTCAGAAGGCTTGCTGGTATCTGCAAACACAGAGAGAGGAATATTTTGAATGTTACTGTAATATTATCTGTCTCCCATAACAGGAATATTTATGTTCATTACTGACCTTTTAGTTGAGTTTCTTTTATAATCTAGAGAATCTTGTAGCCATCTGATTTTAACCACATAAAGAGACTAAATCCAATGTTTGAAGAGACAAAGTAACATGAGAGGGTTCACAACAACAGAGACGCTCAGAGTCAACACAGACACAAAAACAACAACGGGAATAAACAACAAATAAAAAGAGAAAGAGATTGGAAATAAAACAACATGATGGAGGGAGTGTGGCAGCATGAAGCCTTCAAATAAACGTCAATAACTGGATGTCAGAAATAACTCGTCTGTGTTTGTCTGGGAAACAACAAAACTCCCCAGAGTTTAGGTTCTGATCACCTCACAGGAAATACAACGAATGATTCCAGCCTCCTGAACACCTTTCACACAACAAGGCTTTCCACCCAATAAACAGCATCACAACCCGACATCCAGACATCAGCCGTCAATCAGCTGAGAGGAAACATGAGATCAAACAAAGGCAGACGGAGCGCCGAAGGTTATTATCCTCCAACATTTGCTGTCAGAGGGACGAGACACAGCATCGTTACACTTGTGTCTCATTCGGTGGAGATAGAGGAGGCAGAGGAGAGGAGGAAGATTAGAGCCTCAGAGCGGAGCGTCCAGATACAGGAGGAAGAAAAACACGCCGTCAGGAAGCTAAATGTTTCTTCTAAAACTCTTCTGACCCCCGGCACTTTAGTGTTGTTTCATCAGTTTGTATCGATACTAAACATTTGAAACAGTTGCTCATTTCCGGCAGAGTCAGTACCATCCATATGAGATCCATATCACTATCCTGTCTGCGACTGGGAGGCTCTGGAGGGGCCGCTGCGACCTGCGAGGCCACGGTCAGGTGACGTCAGCAGGCTAATTTCCAGCCTTGCTAGCTAGTTCACTTTTCAGAAAACAAATGAGTGCACTTTTGTTTATGTGCCCCTCTGAGCGTGGCAGTGCAAATCATTTACTTAAATAAAAGTAGCAATACCACAGTATAAAAATACTCCATTACAAGTAAAAATCCTGCATTTAAAATTGCGAGAAATTTTCCCATCATGCAGGAAGGAGGCTGAGTGGTGCTAATCATCTGATCACACAAGCCCCAACAACTCATCTGTTAGTTCAGTGAAACCAGATGAAGAACCAAGTCACGCTTCATGAAGCAAAACATCCACCCAGCAGCTTTTCTCTGCCTCCTGTGTGAAAAACCCCTCTGATGGGACCGTCTCTTCTCTCAGGCTCCATCCACACTGACACCTTTTTGTTTTAAAACACATAACTTCTGCTACGTTTACACCTGGCGTCCACACTATTCCAGCGTTTTATAACCTTTAAAACAGAGACCTTTTAAAACGCTGCTGACCCCGTTTTAGTTTGAAAACTCCTGATTGTGTTTTAGTGAAGACGGACGGAAACTGAGACGTTTCAAAATGATGACGCAGACACCCACGTTCACTTCCTGATTGGGCCTTATCAGCCACGACGTGTCCTTCCCTGATTCGTCACGCCAATATCACGTGACCCTCTTCAGCCTTGACTCCCAGCAGTTAATTCAACATTAATAATGAATCACATCACTTCGTGTCAGTAACAGTTCCACCTGGTCGTCGGTCCAAGCAGAGAAATCTCTGCTCTGACTTTTCTCCGTCGCTGTTCTTCATTCGTAGTATTTCCTGCAACTAACTAATCAACCGCAACTGCAGAGCAGACAAACTGCTTCCTGTTTACACCACGTGAATGGTCATTTGATATGCGTCTCCAGGCGTGTAGTATGGACAGAGATTATTTCTGAAACGGTGATAAAACGCTCGTGTGGACGGAGATCATTTTGGTTTTAAAATTAAAAGTATTAGTGTGGTGTTAGATGGAGCCTCAGAGCCTGCGTCTGACCAGGTGAGATGATGCACCCCTCCCTCTGGACAGGTAGGTGGCCAATCAGAGCAGCCGTGCCGCCACACACTGAGCTGTCACTGTGACCGAACATCTCATCGTCACATTTAGCTGCTGCTGCTCCGACAGTCTATAACTGCAACACCTCCCATCAGTAACTAACACACGTCTGTCACTTCATACGCTGCTTAAATGGTTTATAAATCAGGTTTTTATGACGTTTTTATTCCAAATAGGTTTTTGACAAATCCTCTGTGCCCCTGTCTCTCCCCCTGACTTTCAGTCTTTCCTGCGTGTGGACTCGGTGAACCGCGCTGCAGGTTGTAATAATGAATGAAGAATGAAGAGCCGCTGGCTGCCGGAGAGCTAATTTTAAACTCTGCCCAAAATGGCAAGAATTTAAAATGGTCCCAAATGAAGGTCTGCTGCACCGCCCTGCTGGGGAGCTGTGACAGAGACGCAGCGTGGAGGAGGGAAGTAATCGCGACCACCACCTCACAGAGTTCACAGCCGAGTGAGTGATGGATACTGATATAGAAAGACTATTTCTGGAGGCCGCCGGCTGAGTCAGGCCTTGATAAGATGATTTCTCTTTCTTTTCTTTTCTTTTTTCCTCCTAAATTCACCTGTGGGAATAAAAGAGGAGATTTAGAAATATTAGTACACCAGACTAAACGTCCACAGCCGCAGCAGAAGCCGTGTGAGGCATGTAATGAGACATTTCTACTGTGGTTCAAACACACCACGTTTGCGGAGTCACGTGGCAGAAAAATATTCATGTGGAAATAAATAAATAGATAAATTAAATAATAAATAAACCTCTGGATTCATCTTCATGACCTCAGCCCCACCGGATGTAAACTACAAGCAGCGTGATCTGTCCACAGCATCACCTGCAAACCTTTAATATACGGCTGCATCCCGGTTCAGTCCCGGTTCAGTCCCGGTTCGGTCCTGGTTTTATTGCCTGTATTATCTTTTATGCTTTTATGGTGGTGTTGGTGCGTGTTAGTCTCTAAATGCATTTTTAACAGCCTACGTTTTGTCAGTCGCTTGTAAAGCACTTTGAATTGCATTTGATTAGTTTGAAAGGTTCTGTATCAATACATTTTGATTGATTGATTGATTCTAACCTTCTGTCATTTTAAATCACAGCTGCTGTCATTAACCTGTATTCATGTTTATTGTGTGATTTTATCAGCAGCTCGGTAACGACTGCTGGTCAACACAGTGTTTAAATATCATCCGTGTTCAGTTGTCTGACAACAGAAACAGAACAATGTGAAATGAGAACGACTATATGATGAATTCAGCTGCATTAAAACACAGTTTCTCCTGCTCGCTCTCTCTCTCTCACTACACACATGAAAAACTAGTTTTGCTGTATGTGTGAAGACAAAGTCAGACACAAATGAAATGCATCATTAGGGGGGGGTGAACGCAGTCCGAGTGTCATCTTCACATGAATGTGGCTGCTGGTTGTTCACACGCCACAAACAGGTGAGAACATCTGTCTGTCCAGCTGTTTCCAGGTGTCACTCTGCGTCTCCAGTCCCGCCTGCCTGTCATTGTGAGCATGTTAGCATGATGACGCATTTCGCTCATAGCACTACAGTACCTAAATGTAGCCTGACAGAGCTAGCAGTGTGGCTGTAGACTTGTAGTTGTTTTACCTTTGGACAGAGCCAGGCTAGCTGTTTCCCCCTGTTTCCAGTCTCTATGCTAAGCTAAGCTAACATATTTATCGTACAGACATGAGAGTGGCTTCGATCTCTTCATCTGACTCACAGAAAGAAAGCGAATGAGCGTATTTCCCTACATGTTGATGTTTTGTTTCTTTTTTCTTTACTCCGGTCACATCGCGTTCAGACAACAGAAGAGTCTCTTCAACAACCTAAAATCGGCTCATTCACAGTGTTTTGTCGTTTATTAAACAGTTTATATTTTTCTTGATCATAAGAGATGATAACTGAGTGATAAATGTAATATATTGATCTTACAAAGCAGAACAAGACGCACATTTAATCTCGCTCTCTCTGTGTTCAAGTTTATCCAGACTTGATTAAATAAAGATTAAATAAAATAAATAGAATATGGGAGACAGACGCCTGGAGTTGAAGTGACTGGACTACAAAACACTTTTATACTTGGCAGCTCACATTTACAATAAATCCAGCATGACTTGAATGTGGCATTAATTTTAGTTTGAAAGTCAACATGGTACCTGTAGGAGGACATGCTCGTGTGTGTGTGTGTGTGAGTGAGTGAGTGACAGCTCCATCAGCAGGCGGCCTCATTGATCTATATTTATAAAGACAGGGTCCAGCCGCCCCTCTCCTGTCCTTTACACTGCAGAGCAGAGAAAAACAGCGGCATGAGTCATCACACACCTGTGGAGAGCGAGAGGACGAGCGAGCCTCACTGATGATCAGAGAGAGAGAGAGAGAGAGAGAGAGAGAGAGGGTGTGATGTCTCTCATTGAAGGAAACAGGCTGCTGCTGTTGAAGTAGACCTTACGATCAAACACTTGAACCTGTAGTGAACAGAAGCACAGGATTATATTAACTGTTGATTCTGAAAGAGCATGCTGGTGGTTTTGCATCTTTCAGTGAACTCACCACAAACTGTGTTCTTGACCTCGCTGTCGGCCATTTAAAGCACCTGTGAGGAGGATTTGAACATCTCTAAGGCCTTGTTCAGACTGCCAGCCCAAATCCGTTTTTTGGCAGATCCAGATTGGATCCAGATTGATTTTAGAAAGTCTGGACAGCAGGAAAAAAACACATGAAATGTGATTACTGCAAATCGGATTCAGGTCAGATTTCTACAGATCCGTCTCAGTCTGAACACTCAAATCAGATTTCAAAGTGTCTTTGGCGTCACTCGCAACACGACACGCAACAACGACATCAAATCCAGAGTGACAGAAGAGCCTCAGAGCGGCTGTACACCAGCCAAACTGAGCGACGGAGTTCTGCAGTGCGATTGTTCGGAGGCTGAGATGATGGATCTCCATTTCTCATCGTCACCAGTGTACGTAGTTACTGACACCTACGTCGTTACCACAGCAACCCATGCAGACAGGTTGGTGACGTCTGGACACACAAATCCGACCTGATCACTTGATAATATCAGTGCGGACAGTCTGTCTTAAAGATGTGATCTGAGAAACAAATCTGGTTTGCCTGCAGTCTGAACGAAGCTGTAGTCTGGCAACTCCTGGTGCTGCTTATTTCCACCTCCAGCAGTCACAGAGCAACATGATCCTTCATGTGGAGTCGTGTTTGTGTCACCTGATGAATCTAAGTCCAGTATTTCCTCTCTGTTAGCTCTGTGTTTGGTCTCCACCAGCTGCTGAGGGAAATATCTGGCTCTTTAGCTGCTAAATGCTGCACTATGTTCACCAGCTGATCTCTAACTGTGTCTGTCTGCTGTTTGTGATCCATTGTTGATATAAAACATTGATTAGCAGCTTTAAATGAAGTTGCTGGAAATGAATTAGTAGAAACAGGAAACAAGAAGAAGGAAAGAAACCTGCATGTTTGATCAAAGTGACTTTGAAGCCATGAAATTGAAAGTTAAGCTTAGTTTAACATCGAGTGGAGCTCAGCTGCTGTGACGAGCCAATCAGGACTCAACTGTGCAGAGACATGAAACAATACTTCAGACCAGTTTAAAACTAACAGAAACACATGCTGTTCATTCAGTTTATAATCAGTTCCATATTAAATCATTAGCATTAAAGCCAGCTGCTCTGTAGTAACCCCGTTAACTCCAGTCTGTCTCTATGTGACGGACTGTTTATTCTTTGTTGTTGATCATCTATCATGGTGCCCTGCTGTCATTGTGCCATTAGTCCATTATGTGTTATTTTTAGATGATGTGTTTATTGTGTTTCTGTGTTGCAGACTTTGATTAGTACTTGACAACGCTGCTAACGTTGTCCTGTCTGGTACAAACTGGCTTTATCAGTATCTACTCCTTTGTTAGCCACGCTAGCAGCGTGTCAGGGGTCGGTGATGTTGAGCAGGTCGGTCCAAACACAAATGTCTCAACAACTGTCAGATGGATCAGCATGAAATGTGTTTCATTCATGTTCCCCGCAGGATGAACTGTAATAACTCTGGTGATCCTCTGACTTTTCATCCAGCGGCACAGTAATTATCAAATGTTAGCATGCTAACACGCCACCACTGAATCAGAGCGGCAGTGAATTTAAAACTCTTTGTTGTTGCAGTTGGAATCCAAAATTGACCCAGAATTCAAAAGCAGATTGTAAAATCAGTTTTGTCAACAGCGTAATCTTTAGCTTCAGCTCGCCGTTAGCGGCTCACAAAACAGAATTTAAGCTCAGAATTATAAGTGTAAAAATGTCCACAGGCTTCTTGTACCTGCAGTTATCAAAGAACCAGATATTTTCTAACAGTTATTCATCTTTTGTACTAATGATTCAACCGGGAGAGTTTCATAATGACACGTCTCACAGATATAAGGGGACAAACTGTATAGTGCATCTTCTCCTAATAAGATATATAAGATATGTAGTTTTCATTTTACTCAGAAGCCCGGAGGATGTAGTCAC
Source organism: Macquaria ambigua (assembly GCA_008360985.2). Taxonomy (NCBI): domain Eukaryota; kingdom Metazoa; phylum Chordata; class Actinopteri; order Centrarchiformes; family Percichthyidae; genus Macquaria; species Macquaria ambigua. Next base: position 7,406 of record VMKM01004964.1, read on the forward strand.
ACGTCTTCTTTTATCTTGTGGTTATCCATCATTTGGATCTTTTAAAAGGCTAATCAGTGTAAAGTTCTTCTGCAGATTTAATTGTGTTGATCCCACTGTGGCACTCAGGTGTGACCACCCTCTGGCTGGCTCGTCATCCTACAGGTGAGTGGTGGGCGGGGCTGTGTGATCAGTGAGTGGGAACACCTGGGCCCGATGCTCCTGAACCAGAGCTCTGTGCTGTTTGGTTGCTCTGTTACCACTCACCTGTATCTCTGACCTTTCTGACTTCTGTTCTGTAAATGAACATTATATTCTACCGGCCGCTGGTGACAGCAGCTTCAGTCTGCTTTTTATTTAGTGTTTTTCCAGCTGTTTAATGTTTTGTGATGTTTCATTGATTTGTTTTCATTAAAAACACGATCAGCTCAATCAATCGTTAGTTGTTGCAGACTGATTGAAATCTCTGTCTTCTCCCTTTCAATCAGCCTCCTCCTCAGCCTTTAATCAGTTCAGATCAATGTGACACTGTTGGCTCTAATTTAATAAGACACAGTCTGATTATGAGATGTGAGACAGATGGTTTTGCGATCGTATCAGCCAGGAAACATCTGCTGCTGCGTCTGGTTCCTCTTCCCACCGATCACTGTCTGAACCACGAGGAGATGAATCAGGACAGAGCTCACAGAAACCTGCTAACATGAGGGGGGGGGGTTACTGCAGAGTGAAATACTGCGAGACAGCTGACCAACATCTCAGACATATCAGAGTCTATACAACGCAGCCCGTCTCAGGCCTTCAGTCCGTCGATGTTCACTTTCACCACAAATTGACAGTGTTATCATTCAGTGATGCTAAACCCCTCCAGCTTCTCCACATGTTGTGATGGTGTGCACGGGGCTGTAGCTTAGCCTTCCCAAAATCAAAAACACAAGAACAAAAAGTGTAAGGAATGGATAAACCGTGTGTTAATCTGCTAACATAAACTGAAAACGTTAGCATGCCCAGCTAACAGAGGGCTAACTATATTCATTTGTAGGGCTACAGATTATGTTTAAAAATAAAATAAAATCAAAAATCACTGTCAGAGAAACGCTGCAGATCCAGTCAACACAGGAAGTTCTCCAGGCCTCCGGGGGGAAAGACTGAGGCCAAATGTAAAAACTTCGCACTTCAATCAAAAACGCACAAACTCTCTTATCTGGTCTCTCTCTCGGGTCGAAAATAAAGCTGTTCCACTCAGCGCTCCCCCTAGAGGCCTGGAGAACTTCCTGTGTTGACTGGATCTGCAGTCGGTTGTCAGGCTTTGTGTGTTTTTGACTTTGTCTGAAGCTGCAGCTCGTTTCTCCTGATGGAAATGTTTTGGGCCGTTGTAGCACGTTTGCCCTTGTCGGCCACCATAGTTTGAAAATAAAAATTAAATCTGCCAGCGACAGTTATTTCAGCCAACAAAATAGAAATGAGAAGCTGCTTTCATCTACTTAAGAATTTGCATGATGAATCAGTTTATCATTGTAAACTGTATCTGTGCCGTGTGACAACGGAGAGCTTGACGGTTGTAGCAACAGTCGGCTCAGAGCTGTGAGTTTATTTAAAAAGCTGATTTCAGTGGATTTCTGTTGCTGTGTTGCTGTAACGCATGAGAGGACTAACACTGTTTGACTGTTGTTTGGTTGATTTATTCATTAATTAATATACTGATGGCTAGATGAGGTATAAAAAGTTTGGATTTTCTCACGGTATTCATTTTCCAAAATCCCACAAGCACGGAAAGCACCACACGGTGAACCTGCCGTGTAGGAGAGCGTGACTTTACATCAACTTTATCAAATATTTCTGCTAAATCCTCCATTAATAAAAATCCGAGCTCCACAGTTCAGACTGCTGCAGGGTTCAATAACAGAGGCCGGGTCTGATATGAGCAGAGTGTTAGTTCTTCTGTCTGTGATATTAAATGTCCGGAAATAAGACGTCACTCACTCAGCATCTGAGAGCCCTAAACGATGAAAACAAACTATTTATTTTAATTAAATGTGGGAGGAATACTCACTACATGAAGGTGCTTATGTTGAGAAAAAAACCTGCATCCTCTAACGTTTTCAGGTCGATGTTGAAAAACAAAAGGAAAATGGCTGAATCCCTCCTTCTTCATATTCTTTCAGTCAGCAAACAACAAAGTCACAGAAACTGACTTATAGCAGCTCCTCCTCCTCCTCCTCCTCCTCCTCCTCCTCCTCCTCAGGTCTTTAAAACTTAAACATCCACAAAACTTTTCTTTCTTTTGGACTCTGGCCGCTCCATCCACTGGAAACTTTGAGAAATATTATTCTCATTTCCAACACAGAACGCCAGCTGACTTTTTCTGAAAGGACTAGATTGACCAACAACACCCCCCACCCCCCCGCTCACTGCGGCTGACCGGCCTTATCGCGACGTAAGTAAATGAACCGGCAGCTGCAGCAGCCCGACTCCCCTAAACCCTGAACCTTATCAGTCTGAGGCAGCAGAGAGCTACCTGCCTGTATCCACACTGCAGGACCTCCATCACTGTCTGCACACAGGAGGAGGAGGAGGAGGAGGAGGAGGGAGAGTCTGCATGACAGAGATGAAGAAGGGATGGAAACAAAGTTATCTGTGTGTTTGTTAGCATTGTCACTGTGAGCATGTTAGCATTTAGCTCAAAGCACCGCAGCCTCACGGAGCTGCTAGCTCGGCTGCAGACTCTTAGTCTGGTTTTTACACGCTGACGGAGGTTCATCCAGACAAAAAGACAAAAGTCCAATTTTATTTAATGTCCTGGTTAACAGTGTTAGTTGCTGCTTATGTTGAGTAATGAAGCTGTACAGTAACACATTTCAGGAGGAGTAATTCCACTGTATTATTTTAAACTGGCTCAAAAGTTATTTCATCCTTATTTACAGGAGAATTATTGCTGATTAGCTGAAGCGAGCATGCCAATACGCTAAACTAACATGTTAGCATGCTGACGTTAGCATTTAGCTTGAACCTCTGCTGTGTCTTAAGCTCTGTTCACACAGGACTAGTACCTGGGGACCTCAAGTGATTTATAATAATTGCTGAGGTCGTCTGTGATCTTAATCCTGTGTCAGTCTGCATCTCTGTGATTTGGGCTCGTAATTTGTTTTTTTTCTGCAAGGTTTTTGTTTCGCCCCGTCCTTTTTCTGCCTCTTTCTTGGTCGAGAGTTATGGCGGCTGTGTTGGCGATTATAAATGAGCATTGATTGATTACCAGAGGTCTGTGAATATTTTCCCAAACTGTGCAGTTGTGCACAACATCAGAGGCTCCCTGCCTGAACTCACAGCAGACTCACTAAGTGAACTTGTTTAATATCTGTTGCAGACAGAGAGACAGACAGAGAGACAGACAGAGAGAGAGAGAGAGAGAGAGAGAGAGAGAGAGAGAGAGAGACAGACAGAGAGAGAGAGAGAGAGACAGAGAGACAGAGAGAGAGAG
>VMKM01004965.1:0-10857 GCA_008360985.2 Macquaria ambigua
TGTGGTTCCCTGCTCAATTCAATCGGCATGTACGCCCACCTCAACATATGGCCCATACAAACACAAAGTGAAAGAAGATCAGTAACAGAAATGATGAATCCCATTCAGGCTTACATTGAATCATATTGTGACATATTACTGACCATGCTGGCAATCATTTGTCAAATACAAAAACTACCATGGCTTTTACCCTGTAGGCCGATACCGTTTTGTCAGCTGACGACATAGTTGCTGCTTCTAGCTGTCCAGATTATAGTCCATTTAAACAGTTCTCCTGACCCTTGCCATTATGTATTAAGCGTTGCACCGGCACAGTATAACACGCTGTAACATTAACAATGATGCAAATCTTTAAAATTCAGCATCTTACAACTTTTAGAGCATTAATTACGTTTGACATTTCGCAATTAGAAAAAAAGTCAAAAGGCTTTCCAGTACATTATATCAATCTGGAATACAGGAACAGGGCTTAGTTATGTATTGTACCCCAAACGATATTACTTAAAAAGATGAAAGGCTTTCCAGGGTGTTAATACAACAGATGAAACTTGCACCCAGTGGCCACTTTATTAGGTACACCTGTAGAATCTATTGCAAGTAAATACAACACATACACAATACCTCTGCTGTAAATTCTATCTTACGAAATTTAAAATGTTCCCGTTTTTGTCCTTGTCATTAGTGTAAATTCAAACCTGTTGATAAGTGAGGTCATACTCAAGGAGTTCTACTGGACTACATTATATTGTGAAGTGTTTCTAAGACTCTGCCCCCCTCATGAGTGTAAATGGGAAGAACAAATTAGGAACCATCACTAACTATGACCTCAAACATTTAACAATTCTATGACAATGTTATAAAAACTATACGAGGCATCATGCAAGTATACTTTGGAACAACATGTATTGGACTGCATTAGAGTGTACAGATGTACCTAATAAAATGGCCACTGAGTGTATATTGCATTACACCAAGGATTCAACCAAAAAATACATCCCATCATGAATATACAAATACCACCATTTTTAAGTTCAATGCAGTTTCCTCAACTAATTTGAAAAAGGTCAAAACAAATAAGAAAACACAAACAAACCTGGAAGTTATTCAAGGTAAGAAAAAAATGAACTTAACAAGTCCTAATTCCAAGGACACTCTTTTTAGCCTCACCAGGAGAGAGGCCCAAGCAAGCCTAGCTAATTGGCACAAGTGTTTTAAGTTTCACAATAAGGGTGAGGCATTAACACATGCAACAGTTACAAGGGTTTAGCATGTGAAATAACAGCAGTAATGACCTAATGTGGGGGGCAATTATGACAAAGCTGTGCACATCCACATTGTAGATAACTGTCCACCTGACCCCCAGGGATGCAGCTCCAGGGGCTGCAGAAACTAACAAGAGGAGGGTTGAGGTAGAAGAGAACTCCACATCAACAAGCATCTAACAAGCTCTGCACAAACATGTAATCATCTGGATTACACTGGAAATACACAAAGGTATCTTTAGATGCTGGATACACACAAAGGAATTCTTTTGATGACATCTAATAACCCCTGATGGCGTTACATTTGTCCATTGTAAACATCCTTCACAGCTTCCAGACTGACTTTTGCTGAATTGTCTCTTAGTAAATTTTCAAGTAATCATTCAGTGACGATTTCATAGAAATGTGAGTCCTTTGCTGCTTCCCATCACTGATGAACAAATAACACTGATCAGTCCGTTCATGAAAGCTGTGCACATGAATGGCTTTGCTTATTCCTCTTCATCTGTAATAACACTACATAATCTCAATGCAAAAAATGGCCAAAGGGTCCAGAAGCAGGGTCTTCCAACAAATGTTCCATCCCTTCCAACAGCACATTATAAGAACAATTATTCAAACAAAGTCAAGGTGGCGATAGAAGATCAAAATGGCAATGTCCAACAAACCAAAATGTGGCTGGCTCACCTGTCCAGCACCTTAACTTGTGATCTCACTGAAGCATCTTTATTTTAAGTGTTTGGACCTTTGGGGACAGTTTGTTACCATCCAAGTTCATCAACACTTTCTGGAAGAACTCAAATGTGAATTTGAGTTCCTGGGGATAGCTCAGGTTGAGTATGTAGATCAGTCCAAAAAGCATGGTACATCCAAAGGAAATACTTCCCAGCTTGCATAGCACTTCGACACCCTCGATCACCACTCCAACATCCTCTGGCTTTTCCTCATCATCAGCACCATCTTTTCGGATCACGTAAAGCCCCATGGTGGTCTGCGCGATCTCTCTCTCTGCTTCCTCACTGTTGACATTCTAATGATGAAAAACAATTTGACCATTTTGAAATAAACTGAAAAATTGTAAGTTCAACATTGAAAGCTCAGTAAAATGCAATTACTTTCTACTGCTGAAGACCTTCATCAAGTTAGCTGTGTATTTGTCAAGTTCTGCAAAGAACTTCGCTTGAAGTGGCAAAGTTGTTATACGCATGAATTCTGCATTTATCTGTAAGAGAAATAGTGACAGAAAAGAGGTTTAAATGGGAGATCCAAAGAAGTGACAACTCTCATGCTTTAAGATGAATAATTTTGTACTCAACATTCTGGTGTGTATCATTTGCTTTCTGTATTTCAGGACTTTGTCAAACTGTAAACAACATAGTCTTTAAAGTACCTGCCTCAGCTCATGTCAGGCTCATTGTCAAGCTACAGAGAGCAGTTGTACAAGCCATCAATATCAAAGTGGTGCAGCCACACTGCAATCTGAATAGTGGCAGCTGATGGCGTGTCAATACATTGATATGTCACCACTCTGCATTTCAAAACTTTCCACTGGAAAAATGAGTGCACAGTCTCCCTTTATAATTAGTCTCTGAAAATGTGGTCTTAAGAAATGCTATTCACATGAAAAACAGTGGGAAATAACAGTTTACCATGGATTTATTGTACAAAAACATATGTTAATACAGAATAAAATAATATTTTCCCCCAGAAAATTATTATCTGAACATAATTTTGGAAAGCAGTTCTACATCAATCTGCACAAGTTTGGTCTATTTTGAAAGGCAACAATCTGAATTTTTACACCCAACAGTCAGAATCACTGTAAATGCTACTGGCATTGAGTAAGAAAAGTTTGAACACACTAAAAAAGAACTGTTTTTTTTTAATATTCCTGTCTGATTTTATTTATTTATTGCAAACAGATGCCTGCAGATAACTATATCTGGGACTCATTAGCTGGACAACACAATGGGACCACAGCATGAAGCCATATCTAGTCAAAATTCAACACTAAGTGATAACCACAGAAAATGAGTATTTTCTCAGAGTGTGTCCCAACCCCCCACCCCCCTCTGTGGGCCATCTGATTTTTAAGAAGTTATCATTAAGTTTGAATATTTGTAAACCACTGTTGTCTGGACGTAATTCGGCTTGTCCGCTGTAGAACGAGCCAGCGAGTTAGTGCCAAACCCGAGCAGCAGGTGCCAGCCGGTTAAGATGTTTATAAACCTATGCTGTGTTAGAAAGAGTCAGGGCGCGCAGCAGTAACGTTAGCCTAGCGCTAGCATTAGCTGAAGTGCGTCGCGTCCGCCTAGTGGAAACGGCAACACCCGGCCTCGTCACGGACGCCAGAGACCCACAGTATCTTAGCAAATAACGCAGCCTGAGTGGCAGCAGCCCAACCATAATCTGAAATGCATTCCGCTTGAATAACCAGGGTGGAAGCGGTGCTGCTAGCTGGTGCTAAAAGCCATATCAATCATGCATTCAGACACTTGCTAATCTAACTTCACTAGCCTCTCAAAAATATAAATGCCAAACATTGTCTTTGTGAAACTCGAAACTAATTTAACATCAATATACTTCTAAAATAGCATATTACTACCGTTAATACAATATACTGCAAATAATTAAACTTACCTTATAGCTTTAACACCACATTCGCCCCCCTCAGTCGGTCCGGGCGAACCCGTAGGTTATGGCAGTTACCTTGGCGACAACATGCTGGCACACGCCCACCGTCCCCTTATGTGATCTAATAAAATAAAGTTTACTCGATTTGTTTACATTCCGTTTGTAATAAGAATATTTACATAATGTTTAATTATTTGGGCAAATAAACTTTTAATTTAATACAAGAGAGAAATAGGGACCACAAGTCATCAAGGCTGTTGACAGGTCCCAATCAGAACGTGCCACGTCACAAGCCCCGCCCCCTCGGAAGTCCCGCCTCATCCAATCAAATCACGGTATTTGTCACCGGAAGTCCCGCCCCGTCCAATCACCTTAATTCCCTCTCTTTTTCAAATTTTGACAGCAACACAAACCCCCAGTTAACACCATCTGTGAAAACAGCAGAGCGGGGGGTACCGAGGGTCATGTCTCCTGCAGAGAGGTCCCAAATGGTTCTTGGGAAGTCAAGACAACAAGAAAACACTGGGCTGTGAAGAGAAGCAGCTCTGTCTTTCCCACAGAAGTTTCTGTGACATACTGACAATCTAACAGCCAACACAGTTAAGGCAGACACCAGAGTTGCTAAGTCAAAAAAAACCTAGTCTAATGCAACATGGTTTAAAGTGAAATGTGTTTCATGTGAGAGCACAACAGTATGGACTTTAGTAAATCCCTCACTAAAGACTGGGTCTATATATTTGTTCAGCACTGATTTCAATGAGAGATTCAGAGTTAAGAGGTGTTACAGGGGTTCATGTCTCCTGCAGAGAGGTCCCAAATGGTTCTTGTGTATTTGGAAAGTCAAGACAACAAGAAAACACTGGGCTGTGAAGAGAAGCAGCTCTGTCTTTCCCACAGAAGTTACTGTGACATACTGACAATCTAACAGCCAACACAGTTAAGGCAGACACCAGAGTTACTGTGTCAAAAAAAACCTAGTCTAATGCAACATGGGTTAAAGTGAAATGTGTTTCATGTGAGAGACAGTATGGACTTTAGTAAATCCCTCACTAAAGACTGGGTCCATATATTTGTTCAGCACTGATTTCAATGAGAGATTCAGAGTTAAGAGGTGTTACAGGGGGTCAGGTCTCCTGCAGAGAGGTCCCAAATGGTTCTTGTGTATTTGGAAAGTCAAGACAACAAGAAAACACTGGGCTGTGAAGAGAAGCAGCTCTGTCTTTCCCACAGAAGTTTCTGTGACATACTGACAATCTAACAGCCAACACAGTTAAGGCAGACACCAGAGTTGCTGAGTCAGAAAAAACCTAGTCTAATGCAACATGGTTTAAAGTGAAATGTGTTTCATGTGAGAGCACAACAGTATGGACTTTAGTAAATCCCTCACTAAAGACTGGGTCTATATATTTGTTCAGCACTGATTTCAATGAGAGAATCAGAGTTAAGAGGTGTTACAAGGTTTCCTGCAGAGAGGTCCCAAATGGTTCTTGTGTATTTGGAAAGTCAAGACAGTAACAAGAAAACACTGGGCTGTGAGAAGAAGCAGCTGTTTTCTCTCCACAGAAGTTCCAGTGACATACTGACATGGTGACAAACAACAGGGTCAAAAAGACCAAATGGCATGACAAGATAAAAGACGCACGCTAGTTTGTTTATTGCAACGCCGTGTTTGTTATGAGAGTGCTACGGTATAAAATACGGGCCTGAAAAACCCTCAGGAGACTCACTCAAGACTGAAGACTGAAGACGCAGGATGGACAGCGGTAATAATATTTATCCTATTCTATCGTCAGTATTTTCATCAAGAAGAAAATATTAGGTCTAAACAACAAAAACCTATTTTATAGAAATCACGATCGATATTCACCCGGCTCCAAGGAACACAGACCTGTTACCCTGTAAGTGAAGCCTTTAATAATATATATACATATATCTGTTAATTCAATTTTTTTCCTACAGCTTAGTACTTAAAACCTATTTCTTTATTTTCAACAGTTACTTCAGAAGAGCTGGAATGTTTAACCTTCTCACAGACAACTTATAGTAAGTAGGTTACGATTTTCTCTTTGTAAATTGCAACATTCCCAGCGTATATTTCAATGTTTTGAAACCGCTTACTTACAGATTACTATGATACCGTCCTAGAGGAGCCTGACGGAGATCGATTTGTGGAGGGTCCGATCTCTGTCGGCGTGGTGAAACACCCAGCAGCACCCGTCCAAGCGCAGCCATCTCTGAGCGTTGTGGAGGGTCCGAACTCCGTCGGCGTGGTGAAACACCCAGCAGCACCCGTCCAAGCGCAGCCATCTCTGAGCAAGCCAAAGAGAAAGAAGCCGTGTCTTCCTCCACCTCCGGCCGAGGGTTCGGATCAGGAGACGGACGATTTCCAAACAGAACGCCGGGGAAGGCAGTCTGCTCGGGGTGCATCGAAGAGAAAAAAGCCGTGCGTTCCTCCACCTCCGGCCGAGAGAGCGAGTTTGGATCAGGCAGGGGGGAACATCCGTACGGAAGGCCGAGGAAAGCAGCCTGCTCAAGGGGTATCGAAGAGAAAGAAATTAGAAATTACTAATTTTTTGTCGTTGGAAAGTAAAGCGTGGCATTTTTGTAGGTGTTGGTGTTGTTATTGTAAAAGTAAGGTGTGACATTTTAACATGGATAAAGACATAGATTTAGGGACTTTTTACAATCTGGTAGAACGTTTGAACCAAATTTTGCCGCAACCTCCTATAGAATTGGTTGGTATCACAGACGCTGATCCTTTTTCAGAAATCATTCGGGACCATAGCTTTGAAGACTATTTTCAACCTTTAGAAGATGCTCTCCGGCTCTATGCACAAAGCTCACCTCCTTTTTCAGAAGTCATTCGAGACCAAAACGTTGAGAACTATTTCCAATCTTTAGAAGATGCTCTCCGGCTCTATGCACAAAACTCACCTCCTACTCTCTCACATCAAAATGATTCTCAACCCTCCTCTGCCGTTAGTGTTTTATCAACCCCGACCCCGCCCCAAATTTAGACGAGTCTGTTCCCCCACAACAACATGGAGGGAATCCGGGTCAGGAAACTGAACCGACCGCGGGTCCCTCCTCTGCATTAAATGAAAATGAGAGGTTAGATCCATCCAGAACGGTATCTCGAGCCCGCTTTAACAATCTTGAAATTAGACGCATGTTAAATTTTCCTCCTCCTCAAAGTTGCCCGATTATGCTTCATTTTATTCACATGTGATGGATAGCCTTCAGGATCTGGCTGATAGAGCTACATCAGAGGTCAGACGCAATGATGTGATACAGTTGGAGTTGATTGGTGAAAATGTGCGAAATCATGTTTCCGTCTCCGTTAACGATGAGGGTGATGCCGTCCTACCGGCTTTTCAAGCCTTACTGGACCGGTTAGTACAATCAAACATGTCAATCATGTCCGACGCCAGCCTAGAACTAGTTGTGCAGGTGGTGCGGAATCCCAGAGGAGGTGCTAAAAGGCAGGCTGAAAAAACTCTAGAATGTGAAATCTTAAAAAAGAAAGCTCGCCACTTGTACGATGTGAACAATACACAAAACCAGCTCTGCTTTGCCATCAGTTTAGCCCATCTCATCGAATCTAAACTCACAGATAGTCAGGCTACACTGCGAGGCAGAGAGTTTCAACGCTGTGCCGGTTTGAGTGAGCAGACGTCGGTGGCCTTTAGCGACGTCAACAAATTTGAAAAGATTTTAAAATGCAAAATCATAGTGTTGTACAGATGCAATGAGGATCGGGTTATGTCTCATTTTGAGACAGATTTCCCTAAAACTTCTGACCCGCCTCTGTTTCTGTTTCTATTCCAAAACCACTACTACGGTATAAAAAATCTTAAAGGTTTTCTAGGGACACGGCACGCCTGTAATTTTTGTTATAAGGGCTACAACAATCCTATTAAACACAGATCCGGCGGCCATTGCTCCGTCTGCATTGACCCTGTTTGTACCCGTGATCAGTTGGATCCTGTCTTTTGCCACGACTGTAACCGGACGTGTCGCACTCCTTCCTGTATGTCTAGGCATAAAAAGCCTGTAGCAAGGCCGGTGGCTGGAGGGTATGTCAGCAAATGCGAGTTAAATAAAAAATGCCTAAAATGCGGAAAAATGTACTACGTCGCTATGACTAAAGATAGCAAGAGACACAAGTGTCCAACCTCTAAATGTAAAATTTGCAAAGTGAAATTAGCTCCGGATTCTGACATAACCTCTAATGATCATCAGTGTTACATTCAACCTCTCCCTGCAACCACAGAGCACAATGAGAAACTGGTTTTCTATGATTTTGAAACATTTGTGGGACAGGACTGTGTGCATCACCCGTACCTGGTGTGTACAAAAACTTTACAGGGTTCAGAGTGGGGTGCTTATGGCTTAGATTGTGTGAAATCTTTCCTCCTGCATTTCAGAAAGCCTCAATATAGAGGAGCTGTATTGATAGCACACAATGCTAAGGGGTTTGACAGCTACTTGATCCTCAATGGTATGATAAAGTTGGGTTTAAAACCTTCTCTCATCATGCACGGAAGCAAAATCATCTGCTTCCAAGACCCCGATTATGAGATAAAATACATAGACTCCCTGTCTTTCCTCACCATGCGTCTTAGTGCCATGCCTAAGGCGCTGGGCTTCAGCAATCAAACCAAGGGGTATTTTCCTCACGGGTTCAGCTCAGAGGAGCGTGTAAACTACACAGGGCCCTACCCTCCGCCGCAAGATTACGGCGTAGAGCGCATGGGTCCCCGTGAGCAGGAAGAGTTTTATGCTTGGTACAGAGAAGCTAACCGGGGAACCTTTGACTTTGAGAAAGAGGCCAAACATTATTGTAAAAATGACGTTGAAATCCTCTTAACCGGCTGCACCAAATTCAGAAATGAGTTTCTTCGAGAAACAGGTGTAGACCCTCTCAGCTGCGTCACCATCGCCTCTGCTTGCATGAAGGTTTTCCTAACCAATTTTCTGCCTTCTAAAACCCTAGCGATACCTTCACCAGATGACTACAGGGGCTAATGCAAATCCTTCTCCAATGCCTCCATCCAGTGGTTGGAGTGGGTAGCGCACAGCCAAAACATCTATCAGCATGCTCTAAACAGGGGTGAAAAACAGATTGGCAAGTACCATGTAGACGGCTACGCCGAGATCGAGGGTGTAAAGTATGCTTGGGAGTTTCTGGGGTGCTTTTATCACGGTTGTCCGTCTTGTTTTCAGCCTCACGAAACCTGCCCTTTGACCGAAATTGCAGACGCTAAGGGCTGTTCACGGTATCCGTACGGTCGTCATCAGAGAGCACGAATGGAGGGAGATGAAAAAATCCCATCCAGGGGTGAGAGAGTTTCTCAAGGGTTTCGAGCCTCCGGAGCCTCTCTCTCCCCGCCAAGCTCTGTTTGGTGGTAGGACGAGTGCTGTCAGGTTGAGGTACACGGCGGGTGAAAATGAACGAGTACACTATGTAGATGTTACTTCCCTGTATCCGTTTGTCAACTGTAGCTTTCCTTACTCCCTAGGTCATCTTACCATCATCTACAAAGACTTTGAGCCTCAAAACTACTTTGGTCTGATTAGAGCTGTGGTGTACCCGCCACGAGCACTCCCCCCCCCCCCCCATTTTACCCCACGAAACATCTCATGGTAAATTGGTGTTTACCCTCTGCCGCACCTGCGCAGGGTCCTTGCAGTCACAACGACGAGGCCAGAGCTTTGACGGGGGTTTGGTTCACAGCTGAATTTAACAAGGCTCTAGAGTTGGGGTGTAGAGTCGCAAAGATCACGGAGGTGTGGCACTTTGACTGACGGAGCGATTCCATTTTTGTCAACTACATACACACCTTTCTGAAAGGTAAGCAGGAAGCTTCGGGGTACCCGCCCAAGCCAACGGATCGGGAGAGCAGGGAAAAGTACATCGGACTATAGGGATAATCAAGGTATTCAATTAGACAGCGACAAAATTGAGGCAAACCCTGCAAGGAGACAAGTGTCCAAACTGTCAACAGCTTCTGGGGGAAGTTTGCACAGAAGTAACCTGACTCAGACCACCCTTGTCAGTGAACCTGAAGAATTTTTCAGCTTTGTTTTCAGGGAAATGCAGTCAATTACTTTAGCTTCCTCAATGACAAAACTGCTATGGTTCAATGGACCTACAGTGAACGCTGTGTCGTGCCCCCCAACAAGGTAAATAATGTCTTCGTAGCCGCATTCACCACCGCTTACGCTCGCTTAAAGCTGTACAGTTATTTGGAGCGTGTGCAAGAGAATGTTTTGTATACAGACACAGACAGCTTGGTGTACGTGGTGAAAGATGGAGAGACTCCCCTGGAAATGGGTAACTACTTGGGTCAGTTGACGGATGAGTTGGGGGGTGACAGCATTCAGGAATTTGTGGCTGCCGGTCCCAAGAGTTACGCCTACCAAACGGTCAAAGAAAAGAAAGTAGTGTTGCGTGTAATAGGTATTACACAGACCCTGGAATGCTGTGAACGGGTCAACTTTGATAGCGTCAGAGAGCTGGTGGAGGGTTACTTAAACAACTCTGAAGAGGGTGTGATTGAGACCCCTCAGCACAACATCACTCGTGATAAAAGGGGGTTTCTGTTGAAAAACTCGTCATTTCTGAAAAAGTTTAGAGTGGTGTACGATAAGAGACGTCTGTTTGCTGACGGAAAAACTTTTCCATAGCAGCAAGTATGACATTTCTTTTTCTTTTTCTTTTTCCCCTAAATGTTCTAATAACCAAAAGGCAGAGATTGATTTTGATCCTAGACTGTGTATGCCTTTTTCATGTTTGATTGTGGGACCCAGCGGATGTGGGAAAACTTATTTTGTCAAAAGTGTACTGGAAAACTGTGAACATGTGATGAATTCAAAACCGGAAAACAGTGTGTGGATTTATACTTCTTTTCAACCCATGTACGCTGAACTGCAGAAGATGAATAAAAAGATTAAATTT
>VMKM01004966.1:0-10835 GCA_008360985.2 Macquaria ambigua
CCTCTCTTCTCCTTTAATCCTCTCATCCCTCTCCTTGTTTCCTCTCTTCTCCTCTCCTCTCCTATCCTATCATCTCCTTGTTTCCTCTCCTCTCCTCTTTTCTCCTCTCCTTGTTTCCTCTATTCTCCTCTCCTCTCCTATCATCTCCTTGTTTCCTCTCCTCTCCTGTCCTCTCTTCTCCTTTAATCCTCTCATCCCCTCTCCTTGTTTCCTCTCTTCTCCTCTCCTCTCCTATCCTATCATCTCCTTGTTTCCTCTCCTCTCCTCTGTTCCCCTCTCCTTGTTTCCTCTCCTCTCCTGTCCTCTCTTCTCCTTTAATCCTCTCATCCCTCTCCTTGTTTCCTCTCTTCTCCTCTCCTCTCCTATCCTATCATCTCCTTGTTTCCTCTCCTCTCCTCTTTTCTCCTCTCCTTGTTTCCTCTCCTCTCCTCTTCTTGTTTCCTCTCCTTTCCTCTTCCAGCATATCCCCATCCATCCGCGATCCCGATGACAAACCGCGCTCCTCGGCACCCCGCCCGGCAGCGCGCTGTGTGTGTGTGTGTGTGTGTGTGTGATGTTATGTGTGTGTGTGTGTGAGGGGCAGTAGGGAGGGGGAGCGCGAGTGTGTGTGTATGTGTGCAGTTTGTTGAGTGTGTCGGGGCGAGAGAGAGAGAGAGAGAGAGAGAGAGAGAGAGAGAGAGAGTCGAGCAGCGGGGACGGAGCGGCGGAGCGCAGCACCGAGGACAGTTTTCTCTCCCAGTCTTTAATACTGACATCAGATACTATGCTTCTTGCTTCGAGTGCGGGCTGGCACTAGAACAGAAGGTAAGAGACATTTCCCTTTACAGTTCTGCTCTGTTTGTGTACAGCGCGGTTTGTGCGTGTTTGCTGTGCGCACCTGCTCATGTGCGCTTGCACAGCCCCATGCGGGCATCACTGGCTGCCGATTCTGTCCGTGTACGACCATGTGGAGCTGCCTTGTGGTGCCAGAAACTAGACTGTTGACAGAGTATGTCTCCCTGGAAGTGTTGTTGGTGCTTTGAAGCATGTGAATAGGTTAATTAGCCTGTATGTCATAACCGATGTCTGTCTACAAAGACGTGCCAAAACACTCTCTGCGTTGCCATGATCTGTAGAAGGATTTTAGATGTATTTAGCCTCGCTCGACAGAATCAGGATTATGTTTCCTCGTCCACCCCTGAAGCGCCTCTGTGTCCTGTATTCCCCCCCTGAAGTTTAGGAGCGTGAGTGAAATGCTAAGGATGTTGCAGGGATTTTGAGCGTTACTGCCCCGCGTGGCCCCAGAGGGAGTCCGTGCGTGCAGCCCCGGGGGCGCGGGGAGGTGTTGCGTTCAAGCGCAAAGATCAACAACTAACTCTTGACATTTGTGCTGGAACTGCCTTTATTATTGCAGAGAAAAAAAGTTCACCACACATATCGGCAATTTTCTGATTCTGGTTTAAATAAAAAATACATTTCAGATGTGACATAAACTGTGAGAACATCACACGTGACGTCTCCTAAATGTATTGTGTTTTTTTTTTTTGGAGCTGTTGTTTCATTGGAGAGTAATTCTCTGATGGCACTGCGCCTCTTGGCCGCGGAGATCAGTGTCAAGTCAGCAGAAAGAAACAGACGACTTCTGGTTGAACTTTCAAAATAAAGCCACGCTGTTGAACAGATTCACTTAAATACTCTATGTGAGCTTTTATAGACTAGCTTGAGTCATCAGAGTCGCATATAAAGTTTGTACTTTTAAAGCATCTTCATCTCTGTCAAAAACAAATACTTTAATTGGTGTAGTCTAATTATGTTTAACAGTCAGAAAACACAGTTTCATACAATATGTAGATTCTATCTCAGTATTCTGTTTTGACATTATTCCCACTCTTTAAGTTTTTATCTTGAAAAGCACTTCGCTCAGTTTCCGGTTTCCTCCTGTGTTTTTCTGTTAACCTTGACGCAGCAGAGTGAGGGTTTCTGCTCAGGTTGGGGTGGTTGCAGGATGTTTCTCCACCTTAAACGTCGACCGGCTATAAATTCCTAATGCCGGGATCACCTCCGCCCCTTCATTACCCACCAGACTCAATGCTTTATTTCAGAGTTTTAACTGACAGAGCGACATAAGCTGAGGGTGCAGGCACCGTAATGTTGTGTAACTGTGCACCTCCACCGTTTTAACATACAGTGTTATAGATAGAAACAAATATTGTAGCCTATTTTTGGGAATAGCTGTGCACAAGATATGAAGGAAATAGAAAATATTACACAAAAATCTCACTTTAATGTGTTTACATGCACACATTGAATATATTGCATCTTATTCTCATTATCCAGGAATGATTTCTGAAATAATAGGTCAGTATTTTAATAGACATAGAGTGTTTTAAGTTATATCAGACGGTGTGGTGTATATGTCTTCATTATGGCCATTTCTGATTTTTATTTTCAGTTCTGTAAGCTTGAGGCAGATCTGCAGGGCACAGAGAAGGATGCACGGCATTTCATTATAAATGTAAAATAGTTTATGCATTCAGTCTGAAGTCTGGCAGTAGCCTAGTTTTAATGAGCCGGAGCTGCAGCATGCAGGCTGCAGAGAAAGAGGAGAAGTGAGGATTCTCCTCCTGTGCACAGAAGCTGCAGCGGGGCTTCCCAGGGCTTTTCCTTTGTCTGCAGTTTTCCTGGGGCTTCCCTTGTTTTCCCTGCACCAGCCTTCAGCCCAGCCCTTCCTCCATCTCTCTCTCTGTCTATGAGGCCACACAGCTCCCCTCCCTCCACCACTCCATCCATCTTTGAAGGGAAAAAAAGGCTGTAGGATGCAGATGCAGCAGCAGAAACAAGAGATCCTGCATAGACACATTATAGGGATATAGTGGGACGTACAGGTCATTAAGTACACCAGGCACATCATTTGTCCCTTAGAGAATGTTTTAGGAATATAAGGAGTCATGTTTAATCGTTTTGTCGACCCTAACTCAGGGTGTACAGTGTCTTCTTCTTCTTGTGTGGCTCCTCGGACGGCATTCTGAACACAGGAATGATGAGACTTTTGCCTTTCTGTCGTTTTTAATGTTTGATATTTGCTCACGCAGCCCTTTGCACAACTCCACCGACATGTTTAGCTTCTCCTGAGCAACATCCAAGTGCTGCTTTACCTTTTATATATTGGCTGATGGATTATTCATTAACGCTCCTCCTTCCTCGCTCTGTTTCCTCTCCTCTTCCTCTCTTCCATTATCTCTCAGCTCCCTCTCTCTCTTTCACTCTCGCTTCCTCCCATGTTCTCTTTCCTCTCCCTCCCCTCCCCTCCCCTCCCCACCTCTCCTCTCCTCCCTGCTCCCTCAGCATCTCCTCCCGTCCTTTCATCCTCCACATTTTCCCCTCTCTACGTATTACATTTCACAACTATAACATATTTAGCAGATTCTCTTATCCCGGGCCACTTACTCACAGAGAGACATATGTTCCCCTGTTTTCTGCATCTTTTAACCTTTATTTACCCGGGGGGGGTGGGGGGGGGGGGGTTGTGCTGCTCTTTCATCACCACCCCAACTCACACTCGTACATTTACAAATCACACTTGGGAAAAGCTCCCGCACCACCGCAGCCCTGTACTGCTGGCTGCTGAGCAGAGGGTTCGTTACATAACATCATACTTTCCAACTCGGCTGTTAAAGTGATAATCTGCAACATTTTGATGCAATAAAATATTTGTTATTCCACGCTTATGATTTAGCAGAAAGCCGAACTGTTGGCTGTGTTTTATAGCTGCAGCCATTTCTCGATTGATCGATTAGTCTATGGACAGAAAATTAATCTGCAACTATTTACTATTTAACTTTCGTAACTTAAGTAATTTTTCAAGCAAAATTTCCCCAAAATGTGTAAGTTCCAGCTCGTCAAATGTGAGAATTTGCTGCATTTCTATAGCACATTTGATATTATTGGGTTTTGGACTGTTGCTCAGACAAAACAAGGCATTTGAGGAAGTCACCTTCTTCAAATGACTATTGTGATTGTCATTTTTGACTGTTTAAATAATAATTCAGAAAATAATCATTAGTTGCAGCCTTACAATGTTTGTTTTGTTTGATCGGGTAGATCTTCTGTTAACCACACTAGTTTCCTAACCTTAACCAAGCTGTTTTTGTGCTTATATGCATTTTTGAAGGCACTGAAAATTTAGTTTTGAGGACTAAGGAAGAAATTCTTTTGAAAATAAAACCTGGATCTGCACCAAAAACTCAACACTAGTTTTTAAAACATCCTGGTAACTAACAAGCACACAGGATCAAACACACAACCTCCCTGGTGGAGGTATAAAGAATCTGCAGGTTTCTTTTTCCCAAGGGGAGTGTAATTGTAAAAAACACCAAACAACAAAGAGCAACAAACCAAAGAATATTTATCTCCTTTATCAAAGTAACCATCACTCTCTCTTTCTTCTTTCGTCTCAACACCTAATTTTCCATCTTCCTCCTGTCTCCCAGCTCCTCCTCCTTCCCTCCTCCGTCTTCTCTGTCTGATTGCTCTCTTGAGATACATTCAGGGCTGTTTCCGTACTTCCAGCCTCTCCTCCACAGCCTCTTTTCACACTTTTTAATTACACAAATGATCTGACTGATTGGTGCAGGGTAAAACTGCTTGTGTCTGAGTGGAGGGTGGTACGCAGACTCATATAAACACAGACAGGGGGATTGATTTTCTTTTTTTTGGCAGGACAGACAGACTGGCAGACAGTGAACATTTGGAGAGAAGTCTTGTGCTCCGTCGCTTTGGAGATTCAACTGAACAAATAGGAAAATGTGGCGCCGCTGTAGTCAGATTCATCACTCCCTCAAGTTTGGCCGATATTGGATGAGTGCTATATGAGATACTGGCGCTCGGCAAACAAGCAAACAAAATAAAAGAGCAAACAGGCTGATCTTTTCCCAATCCCTACACCTCCAGTTTCACCATGCAGGATAAAAAAAACCCAGGGAGATTAACTGTAGGACAGACAGGTAAACAGACGGACAGAGCCTCGGGAGTACTGATGCCCGATAAGATCCAGGAGATGAGACAGGAAGGCAGGCAGAAAACAAAGGCTAGAGATCAGATAAACAGAGCCTTTGAGAGAGGAGATGTATATGAAGGATCACAAGAACAAAAGACGGCCAAAACATGGGAGCATAACAAAATCAAGCTCCTCATGTTCAGCTATTTCTTCATGTGTTGACACCTGGTCTCAAGTCAACTCTCAAGCTCTTAAAGGAAAACTCTGGTATTTTTAAACCTGGGCCCTATTTTTACAACATTTGGGGTCTAAAAGACTAACAGGTACAAAAAGTTTTGGAATTGGTCCAGTAGATCTCCTCAGCCGGCAGCCGCAAATGAGCTGCCATTGCTGCAATGTAATCCTTGTGAGCAACTGTGCCCGTCAAAAGTCCGTCCACTAAAAGTGCTTGTTTTTGTCACTGACTCCGGCTCAGACTGTTATTCTAAGTGTCTGACAACATTATGGAAAGGATCCCTACAGAGACAGACCGTTTGTTAAAGAGTAAGATCCATTCGTCTTCATGCAATGACTCCAACCTCTCGAGAGATTTCAGAACGAGACTTTCTGTTTCTGGTTAAACAAACTTGTTCACGGCTGCCAGCAGAGGCGATACCAGAGTTTCCCTTTAAGAATTCCTCCACGTCAAGCCACTAGTCTTTATATGCAGAGTGAAATTAAGTTGCAACTCTTGTGTTTTCAATGCAGAGGCCTAATAATTAAATATTTAAACGATAAGTGCATGGCCTGTCAGTCAGTGTCTTATCCATCTTTTTATTGAGACTTGAGAGTTTTTAGCGCAGTAAGCCAAGTGTCTCAGAAGTCCAGTCCAAGTCACGTCTCAAATCAATAATCAATAGTTTTATAATAATGTATCATAATGTATCACATGTGAAAAGACAAATGAGAGTCAGACAGACGAGGACAGAGGGCTGCATCTGTGTATCATTGATAAACTTAGTACAGGCAGTGTGTGTGTGTGTGTTTTGGGAGGAGAATAACTGCTGCAGTGGCTGCCTGCTGAGAGGCAGCTCCTCAGATCTTCTGCTATGAAATCAAGCTCTCTTAATATCAGATGAAACTGTGTGTTATAGAGGCAGTGAAACACACACACACACACTCACGTCAGGGAGAAATGGATTTCATGTGTTATATTCTTGTTAACTTTTACAGCATCATGGGTTAAGCTGAGCCTCACTGTGAGTTACGTAACCAGCAGAGTAACTGTGGCACGTTTCCGTTGATATTAGATTCCTCCTCTCACTTCTGGCATCGAACCAACGTCTCTCCACCTCTTTAAAGCTTCTTTTCCTTCTCTCACCTTTATACGTAACCTCAGCCGCCCTCTCTCCCTCTGGCTGTCCCTCTGTGTTTCATTGAATTCATTTGTTAGCCTCTCGCTTACACTGTCCTCCACTTTATCACTTATATATGTAGCCTCACTCCTCCGCCCTCTCTCTCTCTGTCAGCCTGAGTCTCATCAATATGAATGGGGATTATAATGTCACATGCACGGCTACTGCTTGTTTTATTCTGTCCAGAGATGCGGGCTCCATCAGTTTGACTCTGTCTGTGTGTGTGTGTGTGTGTGTGTGTGATTTTAAAAGTTTCTTTTTCTGAGGGCGTCCTGGCAGTTGAGTGGTTTGGATGCATACCATGTGGCTCACACGTTCCCAGTTTAATTCCAGCCAGATATCTTTGTCACATCACCCTGATCATCATCACCTCCGCCTCTCTCTCCCTGTGTTTCCCGTCTCTCTATACTGCAGTACTATTTTAAAATAAAAGGCAACATTTCCCCGGTTTCATCAGAAGGTGGCAGAGTGTAGACTTCCTTTGCAAGTCAACATGATATATCGTGGATGTTTGCTGCCAGTTTGTTTCTGTGGCCACTCACGGTACTGCAACAAAAAGATCCCCTGCTGCCCAAAAAGGATTTTCCCCATAGACCTCCATTATTAATCCCTAGGCCTCTGGCTCAGTCCCCTGCTCGAAAATGACATGCCCAAAATGAATAGAGGATATCTCTGCAACTACAAGGTCTATATGAATAATCTTGGTACCATAATAAAGATAACACATGTGAGATTTCTGCAGAGGTGTAAGCATCAGTATAGATGTCACTGGGTCAGGGTAAATGGAGATGGAACACAGAATAAATGAAATATTTCATTTCCACCTAACAAAATTGTACACTTTTAGAGTGAATATCCCCCTGGAATAATGCAGTTGCAGCCCAAAGCCTCTAGCAAACCATAGTACAACATCTGAACATTACCTGTGCCAAGATAGAGTCTCATCAAGTGAAGCAGAGCAAAGTTAGAGAGATCTCAGTGGAGTCATGTTTAGAAACCAGAAATTGTACAGTGTTATTATAATATGTTATTGTCCATGATTTGCCTTGTGATTGGCCTTCATTTAGCCTGAAAATGCTGTGGAATGATCACACGAACAAAAGAAGCTAGCCGTTGTTTGTGTTCTGCTGCGTAATGATCTAAGCTAACCTGAGCTGATACTGTCACGCGCATCAATATCTCGGGGTCCCGTTGGTCGATATGGACGGTTCACCCCTCTATTGAAAGGCCAGGACCTCTACAAAATAGTGCGCTTGAGTAAATCTGTGGCAAAACTACGATTCAACCACTAGATGGAGACATAGACCGTGTGTTCGCATGGAAGGCTGGGGCGTCGGCTTACTGCAATTCCTTCCCCATGACATGCAAATGAACAGAAAATGGCCGGAATCGACTCAAAATGACCCAGAGGCATTGGAGTAGCCATTACTAGTGGTTTTATGCGACCAGACAACTTTTGATTACAAAAACAGCAAAAGGTAAGACACAATTTGTAGTTGCAAATGTACGAAGGGAAGTGTGTTTTTGTTGTTCTTCGACGGGTTATTCAGTGAGTTTTGGTCGTACCGTGATGTGAGTCATACTGTTAGAATCTGTGGGATCTAAGTGTTAATTTGATGTGTTGTTTATGAGGCTAGCGTGAACTGAACGATATCGGGACCGCTGTGATTGCGGGCATGCACCGTGCTCAGGCGGAGAACGCTTTTAGCGACTAAGTCAGTTGCTTGGTGTTTGATCTGTGTTTTAGGTAGAAATGGTTGCGCTGGTTTACTAGTCGAGCTTCTACTGGTCAAAACGGTGTGTCACATGACTATGTTGTCACGTGTTTAAATGCCCTGTGACGCGTTTGCATACGCGTAGGCGGTCTTGCCCCCGTATACGGGGGCTCTCGTGACCAAGGAGACTGTCCTCCCCAAAAGATACTGTGCAAGCAGCTTATTACGACCCACATTTACATTTATTGTTAGGCCCAATTCATGTTTTCTCTTTTTCCTGACTTTCTTCATTCCCCCCCCAAAAACAATGTCTTCCTCATTCATCTTCTCATCTTTTTCTCTTTCTATTGCCCATTGTTCGTCTCTCTTCCTCACACTTCTTGTCCACCAAATTGCTTTTTCTCTTCCTTCTCTTTTAACAGCTCATTTGTCATCCTCTCCTCTCTTCTTTCTTCAGTCCATCCTCTCGTGCTTCTTCACTTTTATCCTTCCTCCCTTCTTCCTTCACCTCCTTCTCTCATGCTCTTTTTCCCTAATCTGAGTTTCTCCTCTTTCATCTCCTCCCTCCCTTATGCAATAATACTTTAAGGACTATGTGGTACCTTTTACTGGCACCTTTTATTCATGTATTAATTTATTTATGTGACCCTTTGCTTTTAAGTAATTGTATTATCTTGAATCTATATATTTATATGCTAATACAGACTGTGTGTGCTACTGGACACCTGAATTTCCCCAACTGGGATGAATAAAGTATCTATCTATCTATCTATCTATCTATCTATCTGTTCCTCTCCTTACATCCTTCACCCTCTCACTCATTCTTTATCATCTCCTATCCTCAGCATTTTATTTCCTCCTTCTTGCATGTGGATAAGCTAATTTTCACCTCTTTTTTCCTCCCTTTCTTCTTCCTCCTCATCCTCTCCCCTCCTTGCTCTAATTCTTCTCCCATCTGCTCTCTTTACCTTCCTCCTCTTGTTCAGTTTTATCTCTCGTTCCTCTAACTGCTCCTTTATATTTTTTCTTTCATCTCCTTTCCCCTCTAACTGTTTTCCCACACTCGACTCCTCCGCCTGTCAGCGCTTTCTGTTGCCATCTGAGGATGTAATCAGAAGAGTCGGTGCAGTGTGGAGGACCCTGTGGTGCTCTCGTGTAGGCAGGTGTAGGTTGGATCTGCTCTGAGTGGACTGTAGGTTTGAAGAGCAGTGATTTTGGGACTGTGTGGTGTTTATTTAATGACACAGCAGAGGTGAAAGGTGCCCACTCAATGACCCCGTCCTTTATAACTCCTCTTCTTCCTCTGAGCCAGACGTTTAGGAAACTTCCTAAGTCTAAAATCGTATCCCAACTGTTTAACAACCACGGATATTTGACTTAATGCCTGAATAAACACTTTTAAATAATTAAGAATTTAACAAGAGAGAGTCTACAGCTAGCTATTGGCCAGTGTTTTATAATTTTACGGTTTTATTATTTATGCTTATTTTATTTATTATCATCATTATTATTTTATTCTATTTCTGTTTTATCAACATTTTTATTGCTTATTATTATTATTTATTTCATTCTATTTTATTTTGTTAACATTTCATTATTTTACTATTATATATTTATTTTGTGTAGTATTTCATGATTTTATTTTTCAGCTTTTTTTATTGCTTGTATTATCTTTTATGCTTTTTCGGTTGTTTTGGTGTGCATTACTCTCTAAATCCATTTTTAACATCCTACCTTTTATCAGTCGATTGTAAAGCACTTTGAATTGCATTTGATTAGTTTGAAAGGTTTTACATAAATACATTTTGATTGATTGATGTAAGACTGTATGGAGGCACAGCCGTGCTTTGAGCTAAATGCTAACATCAGCATGCTAACATAGTCACAACCAACACTTTGACCTGATGGTGGCGCTACATAAAAAGTCAGATGATCAACAAAGTAATTACAGTTCATCCTGAGGGGAACATGAATGAGCCAAATTTCATGGTAATCCATCCAACAGCTGTCGAGACACATGTCAACCTCATGGTGGCGCTGTGGGTAAAGTCAGGTGATCACCAAAATCAGGAGGATTCATTGTCTGGGAACCGTGAATGTCTGCAGAAAATGTCCTGGAAATCCACCTGATAGTTGTTGAGGTGTTTGAACCAAAGTGGTGGACTGACCGACCGACCGACCGACTGACTGGCCGACCGACCGACTGACTGACTGACTGACCGACTGACTGACTGACCGACCGACTGACCGACTGACTGACTGACTGACTGACTGACTGACCGACCGACTGACTGACTGACTGACTGACTGACCGACCGACTGACCGACTGACTGACTGACTGACTGACCGACTGACTGACTGGCCGACCGACTGACTGACTGACTGACTGACCGACCGACTGACCGACTGACTGACTGACTGACTGACCGACTGACTGACTGGCCGACCGACCGACCGACTGACCGACCGACCGACCGACCGACCGACTGACTGACTGACTGACCGACCGACCGACCGACTGACTGACTGGCCGACCGACCGACTGACCGACTGACTGACTGGCCGACCGACCGACCGACCGACCGACTGACTGGCCGACCGACCGACTGACTGACTGACTGACCGACTGACTGACTGACTGACTGACCGACTGACTGACTGACCGACCGACTGACCGACTGACTGACTGACTGACTGACTGACTGACTGACTGACTGACCGACCGACGGACCGACTGACTGACTGACTGA
>VMKM01004967.1:0-10827 GCA_008360985.2 Macquaria ambigua
ATATATATATGTATATGTATGTATATATATGTGAAATGTTATCGTTTTCACTCTGCATGCATAAAAAGTCAAATAAATAACTGGGCATTGGTGTATATTTAGTGGTGTGTGTATTTATTTATATATGTATGTGACTGAGATATAATAATCAAACTATGTATGGTTTATCTGCAGGCTCCATGTGACAACGGTTCCAAAATACAAAACTACGTTCTTCAGTGGGATGAGGTAATTTATTTATTTATCAAGAAATAAATGTTGAACACTGCACCACACTCCCATGTTTTATGTGCAACTGAGATTTCGAGTTACCTGTTCTTAAAACTAGACTTTGTTCTTTGAAGGGGAAGGGCACCGGAATTTATGAACAGTGCTACTATGGACCTCAGAAGCAGTACAGAGTGACCAAGCTTTCACCAGCTTCTAGATACTCCTTCTGCCTTGCAGCCAAAAATGACATGGGTGTAAGGTAGGCGCCTTAACATGCTAGATTATTTCCCAGATGGCACCCTCCCTGTTGTCCATTTTTATGTTACTGTTTCTTCCATTCACTGTCTCCCATCTGTGTGCGCATGTGTGTCTCTCACTCTGTCTCTCCTGTCTCTTTCTCCCATCCTCTGTCTCTCTCTGCCCTCCCCAGCGAGTTCAGTGAAGTGGTGGACCTGTTCACCTCATGCAGTGTGCCATTGCCACCCTTCCCTCCAGAGCTGGAGATGCCGGGGGTGACCTGGCTGTGTCTGAAATGGCAGAGGCCCACTAGCTCTCCAAAGGAGGACGACATCTACTATATTTTGGAGATGGAGGAGGAAGGCTCGGTATGTCTCTCATAGTCTCATTGAGATCGAAACGCATAAATGACACAGCAATATCTGCAACTAAAGGTTTTCTGCAAAATATTATACATATTGTTTCCCTTCTATGTCAGGTTCTTGCTGTAGTTGCAGGGCCACTGCTTAGAGGGCAGTATTGCCAAGTGCAACTCTTTGACTTTAGTTCATCTTCAGACAGCATGAAATATGTACGCCATTAACAAAGTACACTCATAGTTTTCACAATTATAATCATTTAATAATAGACATCCATTTTCCTGGTTTATGTGCATCCTTGTGTAGCTACTTGGTGTGTTCAGGTACTCTGTTATTCATTTCAACCCAGCCAAAAGGAAAAATCAAATTCACTTCAACAGTTTGCTCTAAAACTTACTTGACATTTGTAGCTCCTGTCACCTCTGCCTGCACCGCCTCAAGCAGCTACCTGCAGACAGTGCCTGCCAGGGAAGGCACAAAAAAGTTCCCCTATCCCCTGTAGCT
This sequence comes from Macquaria ambigua, assembly GCA_008360985.2. Lineage (NCBI taxonomy): Eukaryota > Metazoa > Chordata > Actinopteri > Centrarchiformes > Percichthyidae > Macquaria > Macquaria ambigua. Next base: position 1,311 of record VMKM01004967.1, read on the forward strand.
GTTTGTCTCCTGCAGACCACTTTGTTTTCTGTGCCACAATGGTTGTCTAAGTCATTGCTCACCTGGTTGTTTTCTTTCTCCCTTTGTCATTTGTCTTTGTCCCAGGGATATGGCTTCCAGCCAAGCTACGATGGCGATGAGCTCTCCTGCACCATCAAGAATCTCCACAGGAGTACCAAGTACAAGTTTAGGGTAAGGGAGCCCTGTGATGTTTGCAGTCAGCGCTGGTGATCCACAGGCTTAATTTAGGCTGCAGTGGAGTGGCTGTGTGTGGTGGGGACAGGGCTTCAGGCAGGGAGGGTGCCGAGGCCCACAGTGGCCCTATGACTCATCCGTTTGCAGGATTCTGCCAGCAGGGCGGTGGGTAACTGGCAGCATAAACAGGAGGACTCCACTGCTCATCACATGCGGGGCCCCAGTGAGAGGGCAGTCAAGCAAAGCGTTTGAACCACGGTGTCTTTTTGGCTGGCAGTAATGTGACTGAGTTCAGGGACAGACACGTGTCTTTCTCTCCATGTGTCTGTATTTCTCTCTTTGTCCCTCACCCTCTCCCTCCTTTCCCCCCCTCTCTCGTTCTGACGTACTCTTCTAAACTGTTGCTCTCTTGACTGTTTGACTAATTACTAAATGGCTCTGATTAATCACAGGTGACCATCCTTCACCTGTTATAGACAGAGACCATTGCAAGGACACAGTGCTCCTGATTATAAACTGAATAGTGGCAATCCATGAGAACAATTGGAATAGATTAATTATCTACAGTAAATTGAAGGCCTGCATTGCATCTGCATGTGAATTATATAGGCAGGGTCATTATGAAAATATTGAAAAATCACTCATCTTCTTCCCACCTCTATTTGTTGGAGATAGATAAATATATTTGTACTTAATTTCTTAAACATTTCATCTTTTTTCTAACGCTATTTTGTTTTAGAGCTCTGTTTAGCAATGCTCAAACACAAATCAGCTGGTTTTGACAGCTTTGCTCCTTTTGGCTTTTAAATCAGTCATGGGATCCATCCCAGGTAGTCATGGGATCCATTATAAAGGTGTTGAACGTCTTAAATTTGGCTTTGTGAAAGCTGCAGATAGCCTCTGCGTAATGTGTCTGCAATCAGAGTTTGACTCGCTGAGACCAAAGAGCAAAAAGACATCTCATGACGGATCAATTAATGATTTTAGAAGCTTGCAAATCAAAAAAGACCAAACCTACTCTTAGAAATGTGAGTCTAACACTGCCGGGGTTAGCGGTTCAATTCCCACTAGGGCCATTCATGCTATATACATATGCAGTCATAATACTCTTAAGGCACATAGGATAAAATTACCTTGAGGTTTGCGATTCTGTCTGCGGCTGGCTGCTCTGGAGAGCATATTCAGACACAGTTTGAGCCAATTAGTTCATACAAGGGCTTGGGCCTGTAATATAATTATTATGTATTACAACTGAAAAAAAAAACATTATTGTCTTTTAAAGGATAAGGCTGATAATATTCTATTTTGTTCTCATTGTCAGCAAATCCTATAGAAAGACCAAAACAAACAATGAATTGATCCTATTAACAAGTATTGCCTGTGTGTAGCCTCTGTGCCATAGATCTCTGTTGTTGTCCAAAAACTATTTAAATGCAACAATGAGCCACACTATTGCACTGGATGACATGTTCCTTTGCTACAATAAACACTGCCACTGTATTTTGAAACGATCCCACATATACCATCCTGCTGCCGTAAATGCTCACTGGCATGTATTAATGCGCAGAAAATAGTCCCCAACAACTGTTTGAATAACAGTACAAACTGCAGTGGCCAGGAAATTTCTTAGCCCTTTAAAAAAAATCAAACTATATACTAGTGCTACAGACTGGGTAGGAAAGTCGGAAAGTATTGAGCAATGGTCTATAGAATAACACTCCTTTAAATTCAAAGCAGAATAGTTTTATTTCATTGTACACGTTATGCGTAACTATTATATTTCACAACTTGTTCATAGTCAGTTTGGCTAAATAGCTGTGTTTATACTCTGAGATTAAACTCAGTTATCAGTTGAAACTGGTAGTTGCATCGCAGGCGTTCGAAGTGGCCCCCTCCTGAGTACTTGTTATTTTCCTGCAGCAAGTGACGACAACAAGTGCTCTTTCGATCTGTCCAGCACTTAAGGAAATGAAATCATATTAATGCACAGACTGATGAGAAAATTGGGAAGCTTTACTCACGTAGGCAGAAAAATCTGCACCACAGCATTCCTAAACATGACACTGTCAGAAAGGTATTGGATTACCCAAACAAACAACCATATGCCCAAGTAATAGAAATGTTCATTAGTCATTTCCAAGACTCCCTCCCTCCCTCATTTCCAATTATCCAGCTGCGCAGTGTGAGGGGAGGCTGGCTGCTGTGCAGGTTTGTCTTGGTACAGTATGTGGATGAGCTGCACTCAGCAGGCTCACAGAGACTTCCATATTATCGCAGATGTGCAACACTGAAATGCAAATGCCACTAAAGATTATTGCCTCGTTTTTTGATTGGATTGCTTGCGGTGTCTAAATAGTTCTGTTGAAATGTATCTGTAGATGTAAGAAGCTGAATCTTTTTGATAATGTGGTGTTTTTTTCTGTGGCCATTTTAGTTGCAGGCAGAGAGTGTTATGCTCACTCTCTTAGATCCCTTTATTACCCTTCTCTGAGTCTAGTCAGTGCTTGTTATCAGGAACCATAACGACCTTTGTACGCTTGTCCTCATTGACTATCTACGCAAACAGTAGCCAATATTCTGACAGGAATAATATGACTCCTCTCTGCCTGTACTCATGCACTTCCTCCAGGTGGCGGCATACAACTCAGAAGGGAAGAGTAACCCTAGCCAGGTGGTGGAGTTCATCACAAACCCAGACAGACCCAGCAGTCCCTGCAGGCCTGTCATCAGAGGCAGAGTCCTGCCCAACAGCTTCAAGATGGCCTGGGGTGAGCATTTCCTACCAATTGCCCTTTCCCTTATCAAAACCCTTCAGTCTTGCGTGTAGTTGACTGCCTGGAAGGGCCAGTTTCCAATTTCACTTTTCTCACTGAGCTCTGTCTGACCATAGATGAATCTGAGACAGATGACATTCTAAGTAGTCCGTACCGTAGATGACTGACAGTTCTCTCCTTTATTCAGACATCAGCATGAATCTTTCCTACACCTCACTGGACAAACACATCACTCACTGCTGTAGTTGGTCTCTGCTTTCAGTTTTCAGAATGGGAAAAAAAAAAAACATGTCTGCAGCTATGAAAACATTGTCAAATTTCTTTCCACCAAAATGAGTTTCTGAAGAAATTTGAGGGGTGAAAAGGCCACTTTGTTGGCGAATCTTGCTTCATCTACATTTACATTTCTTACTTACTGAGCTTTAGTTTTGAGAGGCAGCAAGTTTCTCTATTACGAAGTCATTCCCCACATTTCATAGTTTGTTGATTTGCTTCAGTACAAATCTTACCGGAATTAATCAATTCTCGAGTAGATTTCAAGACATAGCATAGTGAAAACTGAGCTTGCTGACATTGCCAGGTTGTTAGTGCAGTTTGATAATGATTTTTTTTGTTTGTTTTTCCATTTAGAGGCCCCAAAAGATAATGGTGGAGCTGAAGTCACAAAATATGTTGTGGAACTGTCTGAGGGCTTAAGCGGTAAGTTGCAAATGGTGATAAGTTCAGGTGAAAATTATGTGGACATTGAAACCATTGAAATAATTTAAATGTATTTGCAATGTGTTTGTGCTTAGGCTTGTCATGGGAGCTGGTGTACTCAGGGCCAGCTATGGAGCACGTGTGTGAAGGCTTGAGGCCCGGCTGCTCCTACCAGACGCGAGTTTACTGCATGAGTGAGGGGGGGCAGAGCCCGGTGAGTCATTCAGCATCAGCACATGTGCACACACACAGTTGCGCACACAGCCTTGTGCTTCGCCACAGGGATTTTTACAAGTTTGTTGAGCAGTTGCGATTTTAATTGATCGCAGGTAGAAAGGGATCACAAAATTGCACATTTAAAAAAAAAAACTGATTATACATACACAAGTGCCAAGATTACTATTAAAATTTGAATATGTGACACAGGGTTAGGGTTCTTTTATCTAACTTAAAATGGACTTAAAATTACAAAGCAGGATCACTCCAGGCATCCAATATGTAAACAGAGACTCTCACCGTATTGGCTGTTGCAGTCCACACAACAATGTAGCTATACAGTATAAAGCCTGATTATTGTGCACTATTTTTCTATTGGATTTCTATTTCTTGGCTGTTACATGTACTTGAATTGTTAGGGCAGGCAGCCATGAATCACACCACATCCCAAGGTTGATCTGATAAATTTTACATGAATAATTCTAGATATGCACTCTATTTATGGTGAGTTTTAATAGGAAATTGTCATTCAGATAGTGTCCTATGTTGGGAGATTAGACTATGATTCCTGGTGTATAAGTACAAGACAAAGCCCACTAATCGATTAACCCTCCCTGCATGTGTCGGAGGATGTTTTTCTTAATTAGTTCAGTTCACAGACACTCTTCATTAATTTCTTCATCAGCTGTTAGTGCATGCATTTATTCATGATGGGGCTTGTAAAGTAACATGACTCATGGTGGCGAGATCCTGCCTTTTGGTGCAGCACAATGTGACATAACAATCACGTTTGCCTTTTGTCACAGAAGTTGAGAGTCTGAAAAAGACCATCTTCTTTTTTTCGCTCGCCAGACAATCTGTCTAACTTAATCCACGGCTTTGCAAGAAAACAGCATATTTCTCTGTATGCTGGTGTACCGTTGAACGGTGCATTCACATTTGTCTCCCTTCTGGTCTGTTGTAGCCTGAATCAATCTGATAAGCTGGTGAAAATGACAATCTGTATCCAGTGTGTTTGTGTTGTACGAGAGAGAAAGAGAGGAGGGGGTGAGATTGTCAATTTGTTTTTTTCTCTGGTTTTTAATTGGTGTGTTGTCTTCCCTTGCAAGCTGTCGGAGACCCTGCAGGTCCAGACTCCCGCAGTGCCCCCAGGGCCCTGCCAGCCCCCTCGGCTGGTGGGCAAGCCCAAAGCCAGGGAGGTGCAAATGCGCTGGGGTGAGTCATTCCTCTCCAACTCAGATCTGTGTGGGATGTATTCTAGCTTCTGTTGATGCATTTATTTGTCTAGTGAACTACCTCAGAGCAGTGAGCTTTGATTATGCTGTTTGTACATTTATCTTTGTGTATATACTGTATTGTTTTTTCTTGGAAAACCCTTTTTAAAGTATATTGATTCATAAACACTGGTTGCACATATTTCCTAGGTCCCCCTCAGGTGGACGGAGGCAGCCCAGTGTCCTGCTACAGTGTAGAAGTGAGTGGGCCGCAGTCTGAAGAGAGCAGGGAGGTTTACCAGGGTCCAGAGCTGGACTGCTCTGTGGGAGGCTTAATGCCTGGCAAAACCTACAGCTTCCGGCTCAAGGCAGCGAACAAGGCTGGGGTGAGAAAGACTGTCAAACCTGATCTATCAATAACAGGATTGACAGAAGGGATTGTTTTTTTCTTCTTCTACATGTTTTCATGCCTCTCTAACTAAATATGATTTTAAAATCCTAATATCATTTTTTTCGTTTGTATAAAATTGTTTTTGTTCTTTTGTGCGGATAGTTTGGATCTCTTTCGGAGCGCTGTGAGGTTACAACTGGCCCCGGGGCCCCTGAGCAGTGCAAGGCTCCTTCCACCACATGCAAATCCCCCAGCTGTGTTGTTGTTAGCTGGGAGGTAAGACCAGCTCCACTTCCATTCCCCCACTGATGTACATACATTATAATATCACAGTCATCATCAGAAAACGTCCATATAACTGCGTTATTATTAAACTGTGTCATCAGTTTAAGGGCTAATGGGCATTCTCAATGGTGTTTGTCTTCTAGGCCCCTCCTTGCAATGGAGCTCCGGTGACAGAGTTTCGTCTAGAGTGGGGAGCTGCTGAGGGCAGCATGCAGGTGTGTTACAGTGGACCAGGGCTCAGCCATGAAATGAAGGGCATGCTGCCTGCAACCAATTACTTCTGCCGGGTACAGGTGAGCACTAAGAAACACTTTATTTATTTTATGAAGCCTGGGCTAATTTTCATCTGTCCTCACTGTTAAAATAAAAACACACCCTAAAAATAGAATCCAATCTCACCTTACAATGAATAGAGAATAATATCTCGCCTTACAAACCCTGTTTGAGTAATTTCAGTACGATTATTTTTGGGAAGAATCCAGGGGGCTCTCAATACAATGAATAATAGTTAATTTCACAAGAATTTGATTAGTACCGGTTATCTCTACTAGACTTTGCTCGATAAGAACAGCAAAGATCAGTGAAACAATAACCTTTTTTTCATGGGGGTCTATGAGAATAATTCTGAAGCTGTGTTTCGGACTATAATTATGGAGAATATAATAGGTAAGAGACAAATTTTCCAGATTGTCAGGTTTTGAAGATTCCTTCTTTGTGGGTTTAGCTGATTGTTTGGAGAACATTTGTGAACTAGATTTTTGACATGATGTTCTTCTCAGATCAGCACAAAGTGGGGAGTCAGTTTTAATTTATTAAGCAATTGCGTAGCAGAAGATTGTTCGTTTTTAGGATCTGCTGTATTGGTGGGAAGAGATTTGTATTGTGTGTGCTTGCCTGTGATGATTGGTTAACTAATACCTGCTAAGAGCTACATTACCACTGTTTATATTTTGAATACAGTTGGTTCATTAGTTAGACCATGCAGCATGTTAGACCATGTCTCTGTTGTGCTGTTGCACTGAATGCACCAATGAAGCCAGCGTTTGTGTAAAAGAAGAGACAGATTCTGGCATTAAAATGTTGGTTTTGTCCTTTGGGTCTGGTTCAGGCTGCAATTTCAGGCCGTGCTGTACTCTCGCAGCCTCTTTTCTGGTCCAACAGGGGACTGCCGCGATTGGTCCACAGTACAGGCAGTACTCGTCTAGTACAAGTACTCAGACCATCCCTAAATATTCCACTCTGGTCTGGCTATAAAACCAGACTTCCATTATAATAGTTAATTAAAAACCTAACCTTGGCTAGAAAATAAAAACAACACAATTGTTAGGAGTTGTTGAAACCCTTACCCCCCATGTTTACATTGGAACTCCACCTTGTGGTCAAACATGGACATTACACGTGTGTCCTTTCACGTCACAAGTGAGAGTTGACTTGATTAGCTGACTCTTGTGTCTTGCTGTTGTGCAGGCTGTGAATGTGGCTGGCGTGGGGCCCTTCAGCGAGGCAGTGTTGTGCCAGACGCCCTGCTCTGTGCCTGCAGCCGTCAGCAACATCTACGCGCTGAAGGAGTCAGAGCTGCAACTGTACGACACTCCAGTGGATGCAGATGAAGATGAGGAAGATGAAGAAAGCACTTCCCGGCCACCCCCGCTCTACTCTCCATCGACCTGCCTGGGTGTTTCCTGGGACCCCCCATGTGATCACGGTTCTGAGATCACTTCATACCTGATTGACCTCGGAGAGCGCCAGCCCATTGTTGTTGGTCCCGTCACCAAACACATCATCCAGCATCTGCAGCCTGACACCAGCTACAGGTTGGTGCTCCCTCATCTTAAACTCAAAGGGTTACGAAATGTCGCGTTACGCTTGTACTGCACAACTTTGTAGTTTTCAGATCTCAAGAAGAGCTAACAGTTTTGAAACCATGAGATCTCAGCACTCACAAGTCATAGAATATGATACAAATCAATTACACACACCACACTTATATATTAACTTGGCCTGTGATGCTTTGTATCAAATATAATTAGTTATATTTGTAAATCCAGGTTATTCTGGGCTGGCAGCTGTTTAGGAAACAGTTGGGGGGGGTCCAGATCTGACACCAAACTTTTTGTTTTTACAAACCTACCATGGCTCAACTAGTATCAGGCTGGTCGCTTGTCTGTATTTCTTTGTGATTCAGGATTATAAAACGGGTGTATTTTTACAGGAAACTCAAGTTATGCATGTTAAATGAATTAAAATATCCTTCATGGGTTAATATTTTAAGAAAGTCATATTGTTTATCTGAAATATCATCCACACAGGGATGTATTTTATACTGGTTTAATTTACAGTATGTTGAGCCTGCACAGAACTGTGGCAGTTATACAGTGCAGTCTGGAAGCTGTAGGACAGTGTATTTTTCCATGTTTTGACTCTACACATTGGACTTGTAATGAAACAAAGACTGTGGTTACATTTAAGTGTTGACTTTCAGCTTTTAGCCAGTGTGAGTGTGTTCAGAACCTGATACCAGATAGGGCCAAAACAACATAAAATTACTACTTACAGACTGTACATTAACAAACTAAACTAAACATCAGCATCTGCCAATGAGATAAAATTCTGTTAATGCCACTTTGACACTCACTGCAGTATCCTTGCAGCTCTCTGATGTTGACTTCTCTCTTCTTCTTCATCTTCCACCTCAGGCTCCGCATCCAAGCCCTGAATAGCCTGGGAGCTGGCCCCTTTAGTCACACCTTTAAGCTGAAGACGAAGCCCCTGCCCCCGCAGCCACCCCGCCTGGAGTGCACCGCCTTCAGCCACCAGACCCTCAGGCTCAAGTGGGGCGACGGCCCAGCCAAAGCCGCGACCTCAGACGCTCTCCAGTATCAGCTGCAGATGGGGGACAAGAGCGGCAGGTCAGTGGTCCATTAGTCAGGCGAGGGGAAGTGACCTGACAAGAGATAAACCGATAAGAGGAGACTGGTGTTTGAACAAAAGCTTCAGATAACTGTATTTAGGAGGTAGGGGTGCATAGAAAGTAATGCACCAGCCAGAGTACCTTTATAAGGAGGCAGGAACTGATGATCTGCTTTATGCCACTGTATATTTCTTGACAGAGCCACTCGTCTCGTTTGCTTTTTGTCATCTTTACCCTTTTGCTCATTAAATCCTTTTCCCCCTCTCTCTCTCCCTCTTTCATGTTCCTGTCATTGCAGATTTATGTCCTTGTATAAAGGACCATGCCACACACACAAAGTCCAGAGGCTTAATGAGTCTACCTCTTATACGTTCCGCATCCAGGCCTTTAATGAGGCGGGCGAAGGGCCCTTCTCCAATGTTTACACATTCACCACCCCACGCTCTCCTCCAGCCCCTGTGAAAGGTACAGTGGCAACCCTCTCTCTCTCTCTCTCTCTCTCTCTCTCTCTGTCTGTCTGTCTGTCTGTCTGTCTGTCTGTCTGTCTGTCTGTCTCTCTCTGTCTCTCTCTGTCTCTCTCTGTCTCTCTCTCTGTCTCTCTGTCTCTCTCTCTGTCTGTCTGTCTGTCTCTCTCTCTCTCTCTCTGGATCAGCTCTTATTAACTTTACAAACACTTGCTGCTGACATACAGACAGCCAGTGTGCTCAGCTTTTAACCTCAGTTGACCCAAGTTTGACTTGCATTTGATTAAGAACCAGCAGCCCCAAATTCACTCATCGGCTGTCATCGTGAGTCGGGTTGTTCGGCACTGTGCTCTGGTTTCGACCGGCCT
>VMKM01004968.1:0-10827 GCA_008360985.2 Macquaria ambigua
TCCCCTCGCTCACCCACTGCGTCTGAGAGAGAGTGTGTGTGTGTGTGTGTGTGTGTGTGTGTGTGTGTGTGTGTGTGTGTGTACAGTGCTGAGCTGTGTGTGTGCAGTGCATGAGAGAGAGTGGTGTGTGTGTGTGTGTGTGTGTGTGTGTGTGTGTGTGTGTGTGTGTGTGTACAGTGCTGAGCTGTGTGTGTGCAGTGCATGAGAGAGAGTGAGCCTTGTGTGTGTGTGTGTGTGTGTGTGTGTGTGTGTGTGTGTGTGTGTGGTTTTTGGACAATGATGATGTAATGTTCCTGAAAATGAGAGTCACTAAACCTCTCCAGTCAAGTGGCACAACCAATCATCCATGAGTCCTGCTGGCGTCCCCTGGAGGCTGCAGCGGTCATTACACTCACAACATGAAGGTGTCACCACTTTGTTAGAGCCTCACCAAGAGTAGAAAAACTCTGAGAATGGTGCTACAGGAAAGGTCATTAAAATCTAAAGGGCTCAGAGCAAGAATGTCTGTGCATTAAAGTAGAAAACACTGGATACTACATTTCCCATAATGCAACTCAGTGCTGTCTTGCCTTACACCCTCCCTGCCTCGTAAACCCCAGCGTCTTTCCAACTCCACGCCTCCTGTCTGTTGTTTATAGGCCTTAACCAAAATAACCCTGATGACATCACTATGACATCATCAGGGTTATTTTCTCAGACTTGACAAAGCTCCTATAGAGTCCCAGAAGAAGAAGGTGTGACCCTCTTCTCCAGGTTGGAGCTTTATAATCTTCACTGCCTCGTGGAGGGAGTGAGGTCAGTAGCAGTCCAGTCCAGTTCAGTTTGTTACACATTAGAAAGGTTATTTTCACGTTTCCACAACAGAACCACTCCATTCAGTCCCGTTTTTTGTTACCCCTCTGTTGAGGTACCTGGCACACTGACCCGGGACTTAAAGGTGGAGCTAGAAACACTGCAGTCCATTGATTGGTCAACAGAATCGTCACTTCTTGCTCGACAAAGGACTCAATGCACAAACCCGCCATTCTTCCTCGCAGCCTGCAGCCTTTCCTCAGTCAAAGCTGTAATAAACAGCCACATACCGAGAAGAAAGAACACGAAACATTAATTCGATGTCCTTCGTTGTGTTCCTTTGTTTACTGTGTCGCGTTAGATGTGATGTCAGGCTACTTATGTGGTTGACGCAGCTATTACCATCCGGTAACAACAGTAACAACCCCACCTACATTTAAGAGTAATGTCTAGGGTTTAGGTAAATGTAGGTACAGGTTTTAAGGGTACTATACCGAAAGTGTTTCTGTGTTTGTTCACCTCCACGACGTCCTTTTCTTTTTTCAGCAGTAACAGATGCTGCCGGAGCTGGAATCATCCAGATCCACTGAACAAGAGTGGCATTTCCCATAAACCATACACCATGTTTCAAAGTTTGTAGTCACTTTAACTTATAGGTTAAAGAGGGCCACATAGCATCAAGCATAAGTGCTGTTGCCATGGTTACCTGCATCTATAGGAGCTTTGTTTTGATAGCCCGTTCTTCCTCTACACTACAGGTGAGTTCATAAAGTTTTCTTTAAAGCCGCACAACAAAACTCAAACTTCTACTGGTGAACTATTAAGAACCAATGGTGGAAAGTAACTAAGTACATTTACTCAAGTACTTTTTGAGGTACTTGTACTTTACTTGAGTATTTGCATTTCATGTTACTTTACAATTCAGAGGCAAATATTGCACTGTTTACTCCACTACATGTATTTAATAACTTTAGTTGCTTTGCAGACAAAATATAATCAACAAATAAATCATGATGTAATGTTATCAGTTAAGATAAAACTTTATTGATCAGCGAGGAAATTCACAAGCTACCCAGCAGTATATAAAGTATATATATATATATATTTAAAGTGATGAACACATTAATGTATCGGTAATTATAATCCATATACATATGACAATACAAGTTCTTACCAGGTCTTGGGGTTCTTCATGGCACAGTGATTGGTGTGTCCACAGACACGCCTCCTGATGCTGCACCCGTTCCTGATTGGATGCTGCAGCCAACTAACTGCGTTGATTGGCTGTAGAGAGTCCCCTGATGGAGGAAGAGGAAGAAAAGCTTTGTTTTAAAAACTGGAACTGAGGTTCAGGGTATGAATTCTTGCCTCTTTGACGATACTGCTGTTTTGTAAGGCTGGAGGAGAATATATCCCGAGTGACTGATGATGGAGTAAAACAGGAAATTAAAGTTCAGTGGACGATGGTGAAGATGATTCTTTTCTCTTTTTACTCCACCTGCTCATCAGAGACATTTTCCACACAAAACTGACCCTCACAAACTGAGACGTCAGACCTAAAAATAGATGAAAATAAAAAAAGAGTGAAGCTGAAATTAAAAGGATCCACAGGGAGAAAAACTGTAACACGTAAAATGAAAATGATCGGATGATTTCAATTTTAACATTTCATGACTTCCTGTCCATATTTGGTCGTTAGTATTAATGACACAGCTGAGAGGAGAGCTAATTATAAAATGACTGCAGACAACAAAGATGTTGAACAGTGGTTCATCTGATCTGGATCGACCCGGGTTCACATGGTCCTACCTGGTTTAACATGGCTTAGTCTGGGTGAACTTGGTTTTAACTGGTCTGGAATAGATTGTAGGAACCAGATAATTAGTCAGAAGAGACCATGATAGACCTGAAGAGACCAGAAGAGACCTGAAGAGACTAGAAGAGACCAGATTAGGGGCTAGAATACACAGAAGAAAACAAACTATAAGCCAGAAGAGACCACGGTAGACCTGAAGAGACTAGAAGAGAGCAGAAGAGACCAGAAGAGACTAGAGGAGAGCAGAAGAGTTGAGGGTTTGACTGTGTCCCTTATGCTAACAGCACCAGATCTTAAAAACACAAGGGTCTACGTTGTTGTTGAAGTCGAGTCTGGAGGTTTATCAGATTATTTATTCTGCTTTTTAGGACTCTGGACTGATTTCACAGCAGCAGAGACTTTGTCCTCTGTCCTCTTGTGATGTAAACAGCAGGATTAGCAGAGTGTGTGAATGTGTGTGTGTGTGTGTGTGTGTGTGTGTGTGTGTGTGTGTGTTACAGTCCATGTGTGTGCCATGTTGTCCAGCACAGCAGCTCTTGTGGTTGTAAACAAACCCTCATGGCAACAGCGGACTGTCTGATTGGTCAGCTGGCTAATTGACAGTTAATTGATTCTTCATAATCAGCACCAACACTGAAGAGATAATTAAAGATGACCCCGTGGGCGGCTGGAGGAGTGTGTGTGTGTGTGTGTCAGTAATAAATTCAGGTCTTTGTTTGTCAAAAGGCTTTCGAGGCAACAAGTAGAACAACATGAGCCGAGCTGAGAGACGCGTTATTTATTTTTAGACCTTCATCAGACAGAAGCTATAAAAACTCGTCTGCACACACAGTATTTTATTTTATCTACCCTCCAGACATGTTTAGGACGTGTAAAATTAATCTGCTTTGAATAATAATTGGTGTCTGATATGTTCAATTAACTAGTTAAAAATTATCTTTAAATGACATCTACTCCCTAATTCATTTAATGTTCATTTCCACAGTTTAACTTCTAGACACAAGACGTCTCCTGCTTCACTGAAAAGTACATTTTAAAGTAACATACTGGACCACAGACGGTATATAAAGATGGCCGACGCGTCTCGTCTTCCTCCCACTGTGTGCAAAAATGAAGCCAAAATATCTCTTGGATACGGGCGCTGCCATCTTGCGCTGGTGACGTCATTTGGAGCCAGAGTTTCTTATCAAGGTCCCGCCCACACACCCGCCTGAACCAATCACAGCACACTCACAGCTGTCAGTCATGATGCCACACCCCCTTTTTATAGCATCAAATAACAAATTTAAACCAAACTGATCAGAAAGATGAACATCAGCGTGATAAGAACTACCTAACATGACAGAAACCATCTTTGGGAACATTTTATTTGACGTGTACTTTGATTTTTCAGTTTGGCCCATGTCCCATCCGCTAACATGGAGGGGGCGGGGCTTATGACCTATACTGCAGCCAGCCACCAGGGGGCGATCCAGATGTTTTGGGGAGCTGTCATGTCGTCCATGTTTATACACAGTCTATGTACTGGACCATGATTGGCTCCAAACTAGTTGTGATGTTATAAAATCCTGCAGGTACGTCCAGGTGTTAAACTGAGATTCAAGGTGAGCTCAGAGAAACTTTCCTCAAACATCCCAAGTCAAGTAAGAATAATCCAAACACATTTTTGACATTAAGTGGACTTTAATAATCTGAATGTTCTTATTACTTTAATGTAAAAACATCTCAAATAGTTTCATTTTAAGATAATTTTAACTGTCTGAACTTTGACCCAGTATTTAATTTCATTTAATTTTATGTTACCTTTATTTAACAGGACGTCTCTTGAGATACAATATCTACTTAACAAGAAGATCTGGTCAAAAGGTCAGCATTAAATACTCATATTTTGCTCACATGATATCCACAATCACACCAAAACTACCTGATGGCTAAATATTGCATGGACACAGGTATCTGAATGATAATGAGCATGTAGGAGATAAAAACTATAAAGTCCGACCTTACTGCAACAGCTTTAATCAATTAAAAGTTTATATAAGAGAGAAGTAAGACGAGTAAGGAGAGGTAGAAAATGACTTTCTGACCTGTCACTGTCTGAACCGGCGACTCCTCACGTGGCGTCACCGTCACCACGGCCATCTTCCTGTCCAGAGCCGAGCAGAAGGAGCCCATCGTCCGCAGAAACCACAGGAGGAGGAGGAGGAGGAGGAGGAGGAGGAAGGAGACTCCAAACAAACGGAGGACTCTGTGTCTTTGTGTTTTGTCACATGTTGAAGAGACATCTTCCTCCTGCTGTCGTCCACATGCTGCTCAGCACAGCTCTGTCTCTCTGAGCGCTGTTGGCTCTCTCTCTCTCTCTCTCAGACTCAGAGGTGTGGGGGGGTCTCTTGCCATTTTAAGCAGGAGGTTGCATTCAGGAAAGGAGGGTCAGTGTGTGTGTGTGTGTGTGTGTGTGTGTGTGTGTGTGTGTGTGCGATCACACTGTCGCAGCAGGATTTTACACCAGTTGAAAGTTTGTATTAAACTGGATTCAGACATAAAGTTGTTTCCTGTTTCACCTGTGAATTGACTGTTAGCTAAGCCCTGCCCTGCCCCCTGCCTTTAGGTGATTATACACTAACGGAAACATACTTATAAATCTTACACACTGGTCCTTTAAAACAAGAACCTTTAAAGGATCTTAAATATGCACTAGATGACTACATACATGATCTCATGATGAAAGACTGAGGCTAAAGCTAACAGGATGATGGTGATGGAGAGTCGATTTCAGAAAGTTACCAAAATTGTTGGATGGGGGAAGGGAGTTTCCGAAAGCTGTTCGACCATCCGACTTCTATGGGACTTTACTGGCTCCTTAAATTTATACTTGATGCAGGAGGTCAACGGGAGTCCTGCAGTAGTAGAGGGTGGATACTCGACCCGAAGATACCTGAAGGGTCGGACCAGGTTCAGAGCCAACTATCTGCTGTAGGTACGGCGTAACCCCTAAACGTAGAAGAATAAATCCAGCTTTAGACCTCAGGAACAGAACAGGCTGTGAGGGGATTTTGGCATAGTGGCCACTGTCGGTACTGCAGGTCTTGTGACACCCACTGGCTGAAAAATCTATTACAAAATAAATGGCTGTATAACAGCTTTCATTTTTATGAGCGTCACAAACACTCCAACAATTCTTTTCATCACAATTTGAGCCAATAGGTCAAAGAAAAGGTGTTGAAGAGCTGTATCAATAAATTATTTTTGTTATGTTCATGTGCGCGAGGAGTCAGCAGGATGAAAAGTGGCTAATGCCCATACTTTATGAGCAAAAACTTGTTTGTGTTTCTTTCATCGTTGGTTCCTACTGAAGACATAAATCTTTAAAAAACGGCTCACAAATGTAAAGTTTTATCTTAAAAAAAGGCTCAGTAATTTCCTAAAACAGCTGCTCACTGTAGTTTTTATCAAACATTACTCAAACAGGAGGCAATAGAGCATTTGTTGGGGACTATTTTCAGCAGCAGATTAATACGTATCAATATCAGACTTTGGATAAACAGACAATACTTGTTAGGATCAATTCATTGTTGGCTTTTAACAGGATTTATGGAGCCTTATTTTTTAAAGATGGTTTCATAATAACAGTGCAGCAAACATTTCTGCTTCTTTCATTCAAGTTTTTATTCATTTTTATGTTTAGAAATAAAACATTCTGGAGTTTGTCGCTGCCCACCGCTCAGACAGTGAGGATGGGCCACAGAGATGAATCTAATTTAACAAAACACAGAGATGACTATGAGGACGACAAACACAGAGAAGACATCATCAATAATAACACGCAAAGAGTAAAATAAATAACGTCATTTTGTCTCAAAACGTAGTCAAATAAAACCAAATCTGATAGAAACTGCTGGAGGGACGAGAGGAAATATGTTTTTTGATGAACAGATTCATCTTTACATTTCCAGCATGTGGTATCTTGTGTCATTTTAAAGAGTTTAATTTGTGTGCAGTATTTTATATCAACCTCACGTTCTCGTATCATCTGGTCTGATTATTCTGGATCATTAAATCACAGCAGAACCAGACCCTCTCTGCTCCTGCACTACACTGTAAAAATCCCAAATATTTTTACAATAAAATATTTTGTTCAGTTCTTGGAATGACTTCAAAATGTTCTAATTAAAATCAAACGTATTTGTTCTTAAACTGTCTAAACTGTCTAGTGTTTGGATCCATTCATCGTCGGTGTCTTGTTGCTCCTCAGTTGTTCCAGGAAGCCAGGGTTGGGGGAGGAGGCGGGCCGAGCTGCTTTGACCAACGAGAGGGCTGCGTCAAAGGACTGGCCGTCACATGACATCAGGTAGCCAATGACCACAGCCGGTGCCCGTGACACGCCGGCGTTGCAATGGACCAACACAACGCCTTTCTGAGGGAGAAACAGAAGTAAACGGACATATTAAAGCTGCATTAACTGATTTCAGCCACTAGGGGGCAACAGAACTTCTTCTTCTTATTATTATCTTCTTATAAAGTTGCTATGGCTAACGGTTAACACATCCAGCAGTCACAGAGCAACATGATCCTTCATGTGGAGTCGTGTTTGTGTCACCTGATGAATCTAAGTCCAGTATTTCCTCTCTGTTAGCTCTGTGTTTGGTCTCCACCAGCTCCTGAGGGAAATATCTGGCTCTTTAGCTGCTAAATGCTGCATTATGTTCACCAGCTGATCTCTAACTGTGTCTGTCTGCTGTCTGCAGCTGAGCAGGTAGTGGACAGGTGGCTTTTTACAGCTTGTTTGATAAAAACAGCTGCATGATGCTGCTGGAAGATGACGTTTACATGAACAAAATATTCTGGTCTTTATTCCGAGAAAGACAGTCTTCCTACCAAGCTGTTTACATGGCTAATGAAAATGAATATTCCTGTTTCCATGCAGCCTTGTTGGACCGTGTGAACTCAGCCTCCCTCTTTCATTCGTTCCTTCTTGAAAAGGTCGGCGTTGTGATATTTGCTCATATCCAGAAACCTGTTGATCTCCAAGTCTTTCATCATGTTTAACAGTAGCTGTGTTTCTCCTTGTCTTTTCTTCTGTGCCTGCATCTCTACCCCAGCCCTGCAAACTGTTGGCTGGTTGGTTTGTTTCCAGCACAGAGCTGACCGGAAACAGGAAGAGGCCGTGAACGAGCTGCATACATGTCCACAGAACGCTGCTAAAACCTGAAGAATATCTGCAGATCTCACGTCTTAATCGGAAAATGCTACATTCAGAATATCCAAACATAACATGCTGTTTACATGATCCGTATCAAATTCAGAATATTGTCATATTTGGAATAATAGTGAAAAATGAGTGTGCATGTAAACTTAGTCAGTGAGACTTAGGCAGACAGTAAATGTAAGCTAAAAGAGGCTAAAAAAACTTTGTAGAGCTGCAGAGTCGGTGGGTTTGTCACTGTAAGCAAATCCCTTCACATTACAAAGAGTCATTTCATTCATTGTTTAAAAAAAGTATTGATTAGAGGAGCTTTAATGTTATTTATAGCTGTATATCTCAGCTGTTTCTTTGCTGTCACAGCCGTTCTAACTTTAGGTAATGTAACACACAGTGCATCATATTTTATAATCTGATCATGTTTTATATGTAAAATGTCGTCCACCGCTGCCTAGCCTGCAGCCTCTCCCCCTGTGTGTGTGTGTGTGTGATTGTCTGAGTGGAGGCAGGTGTGCTGGATTCAGAGCAGAGCTCCACCAGCTGCATCCCATCCTGTAATCTGGACTCCTACAAGACTTCACTCTGCCACGTCGTAGTTTAGTTCCTGCTCAGTCAGTTTGTTTCCAGCCTTCCTGGCTGCCATAGCCTCGTCTAATCCTGTTTCTCCTCTCCTTGCAGTCCTGTCTGCTCTTCTCCAGCCCTTCGTCTCATCAGCCCTGGACCCCCCTGCTCTGCTCTGCTCTGTTCGACTCAGTCAACCGCCTGCATCAGGTGGTCCGCTCTGCCTCGGCTCAGTATCCCTTCAACTCCGCAATAAATATTCCTCTTATCTGCGTCTCGTCTCCTCACCTCTGTGTCTTGCACTTGGGTTCACACTAGCCTTAACATAAAACCTTAATCTTAACCGTAACTATTGCTGTTAAATAAATGTAGTTAAGTAAAACATACAAACTTTTTCTCAAATGTATTGGAGTAGAAGTATGAAGTTAGAATTCAAGTACCTCAAACTTTAACATTTTGAAAGTTACTTTCCACCACTGCTTTGTAACATTAACCTCAAGAAACAACTATTTATAGAAGGATTTAAACCAAATCATGAAATACATGGTCATGTTCAGATGGAAACATCTTTACATTTGTTACCAAATGTGTAACAAATCTTTTAATTCCATGTTAGAAAAACACAACAAATTAAACAAACTTAATATATAAATACAATTTTCCTTCATATCTATATATCTATAGATAGATAGTCTTTCAGAAATCTCTTTCACACTGTGTTTAGATGATTTTCCTGAGATACACCAATAGCATCATTGTGTTTTTTGGAGTTCGTGGCCAGTGGCAGTATCCTCCCCTATGCACTCAGACTTAAACACGTCTTAATATAAATGTTTAAAACTCTGCAGACTTTGCCTAAGATACAAACCCACAATGCATCGCTTTGTGACGTTAAAACGGCAAATTCCTTTTAGATTATAAACACAGATGTTCCTAACAACAGTAAAGCATTTTTAATCCTCACACCCTCCTGCACTCACACACACACAGTGATTAAAGTGTGTGAGGGTTCATGGCCAGTGAGAGGAAACATTAAGCTGCTGGGATTCAAACATGAACTGCAGTGACGCTCTCTGAACACCGGGGGGCTCCACAGACCAGCAGAGCAGAGCTGTCAGAGTTCAGCCTGTGGAGCTGAGCTTCACACCACAACAAGCTGCACCACTGATGTGCTGTTTAGTTAATAGATGCTTGTTTCTTAGTGTCTTTGGATCCCAATTAGCTTCTCCATTACAGCCTCTTTTTTCCCTTCACATGGCAGCTTTACACCACAGCTGTGTCCCAGTTACCAGCTGAGACTCTTGCGGTCACTGCAGCCAGAAAACCAAACTGCTATCAACCTTCTCATCTGACTCCTGGCAGGGTGGAAAACAAGAGCTTCTCCCAAAATGTCAGACCGATTCAAGTTTGGCCAATTTCTTAGTTTCACCAAAAACAAACAAACTCAATCTGTGTGAATTTGATGAAAATATGTTTACAGACCTGAACATTCAGGTAAAACCAGACCTGGAAAATTGTGTTAAAAGTTGGATAAAAACAATAAAATGAGGGTAAGTAAGCGCCAAAACAAAGAAACGGGTAAAAACGTCAGATTTCCGAATCAGATTTGGTTTGAGCTGGCCCAAAAGGTTGTGGTAGAACTGGATACAGACCTGAAGAGTCCAGGCTAAATATGGGCAAAAACCCCAAATACTTTGCTTTCCTGAACATTTGGGTTTTGGCTTTAAAAGGACCCAAACATTCAGAGAAATTCCAGAAAATATGAGCGAGGCGTGACCCCAAACTTTGAGTAAAAACCCTGAATTTATTTAAGAATCTGAACATTCAAGTAAAAATTAAAAACTGAACAAAACACATTCAGCATGTTTATACCAGTTTATGTATCTGCAGTCACGGACTCAGTCACATGATGCTGCTGTGGTTGTTGCTGTCGTTGTCATGACAGCGTCAATAACTGAGGGTCATTACCAGCCAGATGGTCTGCTGGGTAATCTGACCCTGCATTTCAAAGTAAAAGCATCAGTTTGATTATTGGGGCTGGAATTACCACATACACATACACACACACACACACACACACACACACACACACACACACACACACACACACAGAAACATATCATAATGAACACACACACTTCCTGAAATCATACACCCCTAATGACTGCCTAATGACTCGCTGTGTGTGTGTGTGTGTGTGTGTGTGTGTGTGTGTGTGTGTGGTGTCATGTTAAGGTGAGACGAAGGCTTCGCTGCTAAAAGCTTGTATGACACTGAGATCTGATCTGTGCGCAGTTTAATAAAACATGAACAAAACTACACATCTATTATTCAAAACAGGGGAGGAGGGGAGAGGAAAAGGGAGGAGAGTAGAGAGAGGAGGAGAGGAGAAGGGAGGAGAGTAGAGGTAGAGAGAGGAGGAGAAGGGAGGAGAGGAGGAGAGGAGAAGGGAGAGGAG
>VMKM01004969.1:0-10806 GCA_008360985.2 Macquaria ambigua
CAGTGATAACAGCACAGAGAAAATCACAAACACAGAAATCTCTGCGGGGAAAGAACCTCAGCTTACCTCTTCTGAGATGAGAGCTAGATAGTCACACACACACACACACTTACCACAGGGAGGTGGTGGAGATGTAGTGGACCATCTGAATGAAGGGCAGAGGGTCTGAGGACGCTCCACAGCTGCTGCACACACACTGACACACACACACACACACACACACACACAGGTAAACACCACATCTGACACTTTAACTCAGAAAAGCTGACAACAGGAGTTTAACTCTGACTCGTTCCAGCTGAGGGATAAAGACCAAACTCAACAGATAACAGGACAATATTTAGAAGACAATATTGGTGGTTACGGAGGACATTTAGTCGGCTGAAAACGTCGAGGAACGATCATCACTAAGCTCCACACATGAAGTTTAGGTTACAGATCAGATTTAAAATACTTTTCTTTGAATAATAATTTGTGTCTGATTTGGTTCAAATGCTTCATATCCCTAAAATCTGTACAACCTGAGCTTTGTACGTGTTTTTGGTAATTTGTTCCAGCAGAGAGGAACTCAGCTGGTGGACTGGGACTCAGAGCATCAGAGCACGTCTCTGTCTCACCTGTTCGAAGAGCGTCATGGCAAACTTCTGGTGGGGGATGCAGTGTCTGGCTGTGCAGATGTCTTCTTTGGTCTCGTCTGCAATGTGGAAGTGAATTCTCATCAGGATGTTTTCCTGCAGAGACGAAGACCGAACTGATCAGTAAACTGTGGGGACGTCAGTCATCTGACTTCTGGTTAAAACAGTAAACTTGTGTTTTAAATACCTCGTGTACCTGAATGTTTTTACAGCCATGAGTAGTGTGTGTGTGTGTGTGTGTGTGTGTGTGTGTGTGTGTGTGTGTGTGTGTAGTCTTACAAAGCACTCTGCAGCGTCGTCCATGATGCCGAGCTGAAACCTCTGCTCGTCCTGGAAGGTTTTGGCGAGTGCGCTGCGGAGAGCGTCGGACGGTAAAACTTTCTCACTGCTGTACTGAAACTGAGCGAAGATACTCTGAAGAACGAGACAGACAGACAGACAGACAGACAGACAGACAGACAGACAGACAGACAGACAGACAGACAGACAGACAGACAGACAGACAGGTAGGTTAGAAGCTGGTCCAGGATCAGCTTCAGATATCAGTCAGACTGATTCTCACCTTCAGAGCGCAGAAAATACACGAGTCCTCCATACACTTATGAGTGGTCAGCTGACGGAAACTACGTCTGAAGATGTCGAGGTGCCACAGAACCTGAGAGCCAGAGATAGACGGAGAACATCAGTAAACAGCGCACACACCTGGTCAGGTCGTCATTAAAGGTGCAGAAGACAAAACTAAGGGAATACAGAGGAGGAAGGATCAGAAATTCCATTCAGGATTCAATAAAAATCAAGACAGTCGGATGGTGTGCATCAAGATATAAACCTTACAACCCTTCCATAAAAACTTAATCAAACTAAGTATTGATTTCCATCTCTGATACTCCAGCCCCTCATGTACCAAAAATAAATTAATCACCTCTACCTGCCAAGATCTGATCCCAAACTCTCAGCAGACAAAGAGCAGGAAAAAAAGACTTTCCCGTTTGAAATAAACCTGATTTATCTGTCCGAACAATTATCTAAATAAAACCAAACCCCCTTTCTATCCAGCCTCTGTCCACAGCTCTGCCTTGGAATTAAAATCCTCACCTGTGCAGGTAAGTAAGGAGACTAAAAGCAGGAAACTGGACTCTCTCAGTTTAACAATCCTTAAAAATCCAAATGAACCCGAGAACCAGTGTGTCTCTGTGCTGCTGCTCATCCACTAAAGGCTCAATGTGATGTTTACATCAGCACAGCTACCGGCCAATCACCTGTCAGCGCCACTGACCTGACACCACAGCCAGCCAATCAGAGAGCAAGTTCAGGGACCTGAGGACAAGCAGGAGTGTGTGTAAGAGAGCGAAAGAGACTGTCAAAAACACAAGTAAAGCTCTGTGTGTGTGTGTGTGTGTGTGTGTGTGTGTGTGTGTGTGCGCTAGCGTGTCAAACTGTGTTCATCACTCTCTCCATCTGCTTCAGGAAACCATCTGGACTCCTGCGTGACGAAGACGAGTGTGTGAGAGAGAGATGGAGTGTGTTAAAGTGAGTGATGTTGAGAGAAGGAGAGTGTGTGTGTGTGTGTGTGTGTGTGTGTGTGTGTGTGTGTGTGTGTGTGTGTGTGACAAGACAACAAAAAGGGGACAAAAGAGAGGACATGATGTTGCATGTGTCAGGGAGAGCAAATGTCACAATGTTTGTCTCTGTCTTTGTGTGTGTGTGTGTGTGTGTGCACTAATTATCAAAAAATATCTAAAACTGTTTAAAGTATTTAATATTTGATTTGACATCAGGTTTCACCAAGTTCAATTTAAGACTTTTTTAAATACCAAACAGAAATGAACTGAATCACTGTTTCACGATCACACAGCTGAAGTATGAAAGTACTGTGATGGAAAAGCAGCAGGAGGATATGACCCACAGTTATTTATTATTATTATTATTTGTATCAGCTTCAGTCAGGACTGTTGTGGACTCTGAACCCATCAACACACACACACAGCTCTGATTATTACTTATTAGTTGAAGCTGCTGCTGATAAAATATGTATTTAACAATCTTACCACCTTGTAGTGTTTCATTCTCCACTCGACCAGAACATTTACACTTCTCTTCACGTCTACTTCAGGTGAAACTGGATTCCACAGTATTTTAGAGTAAACCCTCTTGTCCTCTGTGTTCTCGAGCATCCAGAGACTTTGGACGTCTCCTCTCCCGCCGAGCGGCAGGAATCCAGACACGGAGGAATTTTTTTATCACTTTATTTATGAGGAGAGTTTTTAGAAAGAGGTCAGAGTCAGAGAGGCTGTAGTTTGAATCCCTGCAGCGACGAGCAAACTGAACTTTGACTGTGCGTTCAAAGTGTTTGCAGGTAATGTGACTCCACTTCATGAACGTACAGAGAGGAACAGAGGACAGAAACTGGACTTCCTGTTACGCGTTTAGAAATTTACAGACTAGAGTTGCAACGATTAGCTGATTAATTGAAAATTAAACGGTAACTATTTTTTATAATCAGTCACTTTCCAAACAAAAACCCCAAACAAACGCTGGCTCTAGTTTCTCCAACGTGAGGATGTGCTGCTTTCTGTATCTCTGAATCTCTTCGGGGTTTGGACTGTTGAACGGACAAAAGACGTCAACTATTCATATATTTCATAGACCAAACGATTAATCGAAAATTACTGGCAGATTAATCGCTGATGAAAATAATTCATAGTTTAGACTATACTTTGAAACAAATGCTGAATGCTCTCGTCTTTGAGAGAAAACTGCAGCATCAAATCTGAGCCAAAATGAGAAAATCAATAAAGAACTATAAACTCACCTTGATGTACGACAGGTGAGCAAGGCGAACTGCCAAAGTACAAGACTGAAGTTGATTTAAAAAACAATAATTCAATCATAATGCTGGAGGTTAAACAATAAAATGGAGTTTAAGCTATGCAATGATTTGCAACAGTTTTCTCCTCAAACAGACAGTGTGTTGAGTGAACAACGCCCCCCCCCCCCGAGGTGCGAGTCCTCATGATGCTGCAGCGTCAGCACTTTGGGTGTGTTCGGTTTCTCCTTCCTGCCCCCCCCCCCACCAGGTCCAATATGTTGCTTTGTTCCTGCAGGACGACGCAGCAGCGTTCAGCAGGTCGGTCAGGTAACATGCTGCTCGGTTAATAAATCATCCAGCAGGTTACAGATTGACTTCAGTGGTTTCAGTTCGGGCTGCAGCTGGCGATTATTTTCATCATTGATTCATCTGCTGATTTAAAATTTCAGAAAAACAGTGAAAGTCCTGTTATAATTTCCCACAGCCCAGGGTGACTTCTTCAAATGTCTTCTTTCCCCTCACCAACCCTCCCAAAGAAACAGCAAAGACTAAAAACTAAATAAAAGCATCACATCAACGCAGCTTTGGCATCAGTTCTTTTCTATGAAAACCTGCAGAGAGACGATCCATCAGTCAGAGTTCAGTCTACTTTATGTTTTCTGTCAAACAAACATTAATCACTGCGTGACGATGCAGCTGATAGCAGGAAGTGTTTAGGAACAGACATTCAACGCCCAACCAGGAACCTTTTTACTGTTAAAATGAACCAATAAGAACTGAGCTGGACAACTTACAAACATCTGGTGTCTCAGGAGTGAGACGGGGGGGAGAAGTCTTCTGTCAGAGCTGGGGGGGGGGGTAAAACGCCAGGGAGTGGGGGAGGTTGCACAGAGGATCTGAATGCATTTTTTGAATATCTGAAGGAGGCACGTTCAAGAAAAATTGCTTTTAACACACTGTCCCCGTCCACACCAGCATCATCAGGCAGCAGCAACATAACTAACCACAAAAAGACACAATAAGGTTCCTAAACACTGATGGATTCTCTCTGCAGCAAAGGTTAGTTTTCATAACAAGGACCTCCAACCAACAGCTGGCCAATCTAAAAACTGACGAGGATTAGGACAGGTTAGACCGATAGAGTTCATGTTTAATGTGTTAAAACCTGCAAACACACTGGTACGATCCCGGTGAGGTGAGATGTGATTAGCCTGGTTGACCCGTGTTGGATATGATGTCTGAGCTCGGGGATGAAAGTGAACATGAATCTGTTGTTAAGTGAAGTGCCTGATTAAACACAGTGAGACAAAGGGAATCAGAGAGGGACTTGTGTTTCTGAGCGTCCTGAGCAGCAGGGAGGATGAGGAGGATGAAGGTGTGTGAACAGCTGAACTGAACGCCTCAGCTGCTTGTTACCGCGATGTTCTTCCTCTTCACTTTGTCTTCGTCACATGTCGGAGTCGCTGAGCCTCCTGACGGCACCTCCGGTCCGCCGCCACGCCACGGCACGCCGCCTCCACTCAGCTCAGCTCAGCTGCCCGCAGGCTCAGATCCTTTTGATCACTTTGGTTTGACGTTAGGCAACAGTGATGAGCTGAGACACACGGACGGACGGAGGGAGGGACGGAGGGCTGTTGGAGGGGCTGGTGGGGGTCTGGCTGGTGAAGGTTTGCAGTTGGCTGGTGCAGAGGAGTCATGAGGAAGTGTGTGTGTTCACGGTATGCTAGGCTCAGGGGGGTTCAGATGCTGCAGGGCAGCAGACTTGTACCTGAGGCCGATGTTTGTGTAGCAGTGCGATGTGTTAGTATTTAAAAGACTGTTCCTAATGTGTTTTTACTGGAGATAAGATACAACTCAGACACCGACCCATGAAAGAGAAAATTCTGTATTTTACCATGAAGTTTAGAGCTGCAGCGATCAACTGAAAAGTAATCAGCAACTATTTTTATAATCAATTGATCGTTCTAGTAATTTTTCAAGCAAATATTCCAAAACACGTTTTCTCTGTTTTATAGGATAATAAACTGAATCTCTTTGGGTTTCGGACCGCTGATCAGAAAAAAACAAGACATTTAAAGACGTCACCTCGAACTGGATTCTTACGGGCCTTTGTCACTATTTTTATATTTTATAGACCAAACAATTATTCGAGAAAAATAATTGGCAGATGAATTGATAATGAAAATAATTGTTAGTTGTTAGTTTAACAGTTGTTTTGTTTTAGGAACGAGTTACTTCTTTCCTGTAAAGATATGCATCTCCTTCACTCTGTTCACTCTGTGTTTCTGCTATTTGTGACACTAAGTTACTTTAAACAAGTGACTGATATGTTTACATGTTTCTTTTCATGTATAAATCTGTCAGGGCATGATGTAGCACTGCTGCTGTGTAGCTGCAACACTAGAGGGTACTGCTGTGACCGTGTTGGCTGGTGTGGGTATTTAGTGGCTCTGTTCATGGACACAGAGCATTCATGCAGGAGACCCTGTGGAGGAGGTTACAGTACAACAGTAATTACTACTTTTAATTCATGTTTGATGTTTAAGTTACTACATATTTAGTGAAATATTCGGTGAAATGGAAAAGCAGAACAATCCTTTCAGATCTGAAACCAAGTTTTCAGGTGTTTTAAAGTTATAATCCTTAAGATACTCATGAAATCAAACAGAGGCGAAGTCCCTCCCCTTCCGCTGGACCATCATGGGACCTCATTTCAGAAAGAATATGTACGGTAGTCAACGGCGAGAGTCAAATAGTGTTTTGATCCGTTTGAATCGTGCTGTGAATTACACACATGATGTTTGTCAGTTTCAAAGATCATGTTTTCTCCTACAACCTGGAAACACGCTGATGTAGAAAATTGGTTCCCATTTAAGGGTTTCAGCTTTAACCAGTGCAAGGGTAAACTATAAAAATGTGTGTGTGTGCTGTGACCTCTGACCTTTGGCTGTGTGTACCGTTGCTGCTGCTGAGCCCACAGTAAGTCTCTGTGGCTCTGAGCTGCAGTTAAACGATGTAATGAGTGTTTCCTCTTCAGCCCAGTCTGTCATTTCAGCAGCCTAAACCGTCGGCCCCACCCTCCGGGGTTAATGAGTCAGCCTCCGCTTAAAACGAGCAACACCAATAATTACTGCTCTCACACACACACACACACACACACCCTCCATCCCTCACACCACCTTAGCTCCTATTGTCGAGGCAGACAATACACCTCCACCTCCTCCTTAAACAGCTGATGAGTCATGAATGAGTGCAGTCTGGGAGGTGTTACCTGATCAGCCGGTAACACCTCCCAGACTGCACTCATTACAGGCTCACACAGATACAGAGGAGGTCATCAAACTGGTTGTTATGTGTGACTGTGAGATGGATGGTGGAGTCATCTGTCTGACTGCGGTGTAGCAGCCATGGCACTGACTGACTGACTGGCTCAAAGGCACTGTGGTGGAACTGCACATTAAAGAGCTTTGTGAGGCTCTAGTCTGCAGCGTTTGCATTAGTCGACGCTGACAGAGACTGTCAGTGTTCACAGTCTAATAGACAATCAATGTAGCTACGCACATACAGCTGCTTTCACACACAGTGTGACTTTTAGGGCCATTAATGCACAAGTCAGCTAAGTCAAGTCTGCAGCCGAGCTAGCAGCTGTGTGAGGCTGCACTTTGGCACAGCGGTGCTTTGAGCTAAATGCTAACGTCAGCATGCTAACATGCTCACAAAGACAATGCTAACACGCTGGTGTTTAGCAGGTATGAAGTTCAGTTTAGCGTGTTAGCATTAGCGCTGGCCCCTAAAAGTCGATGATTTGAGTCGTCAGTCAGTGTTCACAGAGCAACGCAGGAAATTTAAGTAATTTAATCCGAAGTAATGTTATAGCCTTAGTTTTGAAGTTTTAATCACTGGTTTTTATCCCTGTCTATCTTTGTTTTTATTTTTTGTTTTAATGTTGCTCTGTATGTTTGTATGAATATAAATAAAGCTGAGTTGAGGAGCGACAGCATGGCCGGATGTAAACGTTACAAACTTCGACTGTGTCTCAAATCACATACTTCTGTTAGTACACTTACATGCAGTACACTGTGTACACTATGTACTGACTTGCGTAGTGCGTTAATTTTGACAGGGTAGTGTCGTCTCAAATCGAATACTGCTGTTGTGCGCTTACCGGAAATGACGATTGCAAAGTTTGACCACATCTTCTTCTTCTTTTTAATGTTGAGTTGCAGCTGGGTGGAGCATTATCAACAACATTTACCGCGATTGCTGCACACCGAAATATCTGCCAGCTTGTTTGCTCACTTGACTTCAATTCAATTATATTAAAAATGAATAAAAAATGAACGTGCTTTTACTTTTAGCCGTAACAATCGCAACTGCACCTGCCATTTTCACAGGTTGGTGGTCCCCCCCTTCTGCTACGTAGCCAAGATGGCGACCGCTGAGGGTGAGAAGTGTGCAGCGTTCCCACACCATCTGGGTCCTCACAGTACACTGTGTTTTGACATAGCTGTCAGTGTGAACGCACTTATGCACTCACAATATTAAGTGTAAGTACGGAAGTACGCAATTTGAGACACAGCATGATTTCTGTCTCAAAATGGCCAAAACACAAAACTACCTGTGAAGGAAATGAAGGAGAGCGAGAGGCAGTCTGTCGGCTCTCCGGTACGGCCTCCTCTCCTGAAGTCCAGCTGACTGAGCTGGCAGCAGGAGGGACGCTCAGCGGAGTTCGTTATCGTTTCGTCAGGACAGAGTCAAAATGTCCGTCACAGTTTGCAGGCCGAGGTGACGTCTTCATGTGCTATGTTTTATCAATGGTCCAAAACCCAAAGATATCCCAAAGACATTTTTACTTGATCAATTACTTTAACAATTCATTGATTATTAAAACAGCTGCCTATTCATTTTTATGTAGATCAAATAAATCAACTCATCGTTTCGGCACTAAACAGAATATGTTTGGGTTTTTGGACACCCGAAGACGTCACCGTGGGCTCAGGGGAAACTGTGATGGACATGTTTTACACCAGAAGATTTATCAATGAATCTGGAAAATGCAGGCAGATCAATCAATACTCAGGTGTAGCTCCAATTCATTCATTCACACACACTGCTCTCCTGAGAGGAGCCTGAGGAGTGTGAAGGTGAGTCAGCAGGTATGCAGCTCTACAACAGGTACGCTCCTGAACTTACTGTCAGAGGTCAGTGACACGCTCAGCACGGGTCTCTCAACAGGGGTCAAGGGTCAAAGGTCAGAGAGACAGGTGGTGTACGTATGAGTGTGACAGAGAGGAGTCAGAAGGTGTGTGTGTGTGTGTGTGTGTGTGTGTGTGTGTACCTGCAGGGCGCTGTTCAGGAAGCAGCTGTTCTGTCCCGGCTCGTTGCTCAGACCTTTACTGGGAGCGATGGACGTCATGGTGCGAGGCGTCAAGATCCCCTGCATCCCGCCACCGCTGCCACCAGTGCTGCTGCCGCTGCCGCCGCCGCCACCTCCACTGCCAGACGCAAAGTAGTTCCTCTTCCACGACATCTCCCTCTCTGTTTCTCTCTCTTCCTGTTGGTCTCTCGGCCTCGCTCCCTGCAGGAGTCAACTTCCTGTCGTCCGTTCTCGTATGGAAGGAGACAGAGCCATTTCCTCCGGGCGAGAGGACGAAAGTCAAGATGAGAAGAAAACTCCCAACAGGATGGACAGAGCAAGAAGAAGGAAATCAAAAAAAGAAACTCTGCTCCAAAACGTCCAACAAATAACTTCCTGGAGTAAAAAATGTACTTTAAACTTAAGTGATTTAATGTTCTTTAACTTGAACTAATTTCAAGGTTTTGCAATAAAAGATTTTTAAAAATCCAAGGATATCCAGGAGTTCTGTATCCCTGGTTTTAACTCCAGAAATTCCAAAGGTTTTATGTCCTTGGTTGTAAATTCAGAAGATTATAAATATGTTATATCCTCCGAGTGACATTTCAATGGTTGAACTTTACATTCCACAGGTTCTGTATTCAAGGAGCCTTTTAGTTCGACTTTCCTATCAATAACAGGTCTTTAGGATTCTTATTCTGTATTTCAAGCAATTTTAAAGGTTCTCTGCTTTATATTCCAAGACTTTCAAGGACTCATCCCTCTGCATGTCCATGTGCTGCAGGTGCGACGACCTTTGCCCTCCTTTCACACGCCAACACGTGCAGCTGAGCCGTGACCGCACCTCATCATCAACCACCACTCGGGCTCACCGCAGCCAGAACGACCAGCAGAGGTCCAAATACAAACTTGCGGCTCAGAGGTCAGAGGTCAAAGGTCAGAGGTCAGACAGGGCAGCTCAGCTCTGCAGCCACTCAGGACGGATCTGCAGAAGAAGGAGGACAAAGACTTTCAGGAAAACAACATTCAGACTGTTAGACGTCGTCACAGCATCACTGTTGTACTGATGCTGTTCATTTCACACACGCACACAAAATTAAATTTTTTAATACCACACAGAATGCAATTTAAAACCTTGTTCACGGTCATAACAGTCAAAGAATGACTGAAAACAAACAATGATTCATTATTAAGAAGATGAAGTTAGTGACACATTGTGCCAGAGAACAAGCCAATAAATAGTTAGAGATAAAAAAGAAGTTATGCATTTGTTTTATTGGAAAGCCCTGTTGTAGCAGACTTCAGGTATTCAGGGATTCATGTAATATAATGAATCAGGTTGGATGGGTTACTGTACAGCCAAAGGTTCTGACTAAAGTTACGTTAACAGCAGGCCAGGAAATGAAATCTAAGACTTTTTTAATACCGTCTAAGAGCTTATTTTGAGGGAAGTGAATCCACTGCTTTTTAAGACTTTAAGTATCAGCAGAATGTGTGTTTGAGACTGCTGATCCCGACATGAAAGGCACTGAGTAACCCCACATTACTCAGTAAACAGCAGGAGCTGTGTAAGACCTTATACTGAGATAATTTAAGGCTTTTGCAGACAGTGTAATGACTGGAGGAAACCCTCCTCTTCCTCCTGTTCTTCACACCGAGTTCCTCTCTGTCACACTGCATCTCAATAACAGACAGAAGCATGTGCAGCCTCTCTGTCTCCACCTCGCTCGCTCTCCGAGAGGTTTTCTGACCACGAACACACACACACACACACACACACACACACACACACACACACACACACACACACACACACACACACACACACACACACACACACACACACACACACACACGGACTTCAGCAGGCTGAAACTAAGTGGTGTGTGTTGATTTCTGTCAAGTTTCTTTGCAGACAGTTTCAACCTGTACGGACATTTCTGTCCCGGCGATGATTTGCTGTTGTTTGCTTTTGTATTATTGTTTGTATTAACTTGTTCTAAAGG
>VMKM01004970.1:0-10800 GCA_008360985.2 Macquaria ambigua
TAAGGTTACTGTGTTTGAAGATAAGTCAGTACCGGCTGAGGGCAGGAGGTGCTAAATTTTGTCTCTTATAGTTAGAATTTTATCATTAAAGAAGCTCATGAAGTCATTACTACTGAGATCTATAGGAATACATGGCTCAACAGAGCTGTGACTCTCTGTCAGCCTGGCTACAGTTCTGAACAGAAACCTGGGGTTGTTCTTATTTTCCTCCATGAATGATGAGTAGTAGGCTGCTCTAGCATTATGGAGGGCCTTCCTATAAATTTTAAGACTATCTTGCTAGGCTAAACGTGATTCTTCCAGATTGGTGGAACGCCATTTCCTTTCAAGTTTCCGCGATGATTGCTTTAATTTGCAGGTTTGCGGGTTATACCATGGAGCTAACCTCCTCTGTTTTATTATTTTCTTTTTTAGAGGGGTGATAGAGTCGAGTGTTATTCGCAGTGAGCCTGCAGCACTATTAACAAGATGATCAATTTGGGAGGGACTAAAGTTAGCATAGGAGTCATCTGTTATATTGAGACATGGAACTGAATTAAATGCCGATGGAATCACTTCCTTAAATTTAGCTACAGCACTATCAGATAGACATCTAGTGTAGGAATGTTTGCCTAATGGAGTGTAGTCCAGTAATAGGAATTCAAAAGTTATTAAATAATGGTCTGATAAAAAAGGATTCTGTGGAAAGACTGTTAGATGTTGAATTTCTATGCCATAGACAAGAACAAGATCGAGGGTGTGGTTAAAACAGTGAGTGGGTTTATGTACACTCTGACAGACGCCAATCAAATCTAATAATGAGATAAACGCAGCACTAAGGCTATCATTTCCTACATCCACATGAATATTAGAATCACCTACAATAATTATTTTATCTGTTTTAAGGACTAAACCTGATAAGAACGCTGAGAATTCAGATAAAAATTCTGAATACAGTCCAGGAGCTCGGTACACTATAACAAATAGAATTGGCTGTAGTGTTATCCAGGTTGGGTGTAAAAAGGCTTTCGAACGAGTTATAATTTAGTTTAGGTTTAGGTTTAATTAATAGATTAATAGGCTTAAGTCGAAGATGGCTGCAACTTCACCTCCTCGGCCTGTGCCTCGAGGATTGTGAGTATTACTGTGAATGGGGGGAGTGGATTCATTTAAGCTATTGGATTCATCGTGACACAGCCAGGTTTCAGTAAGACAAAATAAATCAATATTATGATCTGATATTAGATCGTTTACTAGAACAGCTTAAGATGAGAGAGATCTGATGTTTAGGAGTCCACATTTAATTCTATTTTGTTGTACTGTTGCAGTGGTGGTTTTACTTTTTATTAGGTTTTTATGTGTAACGCCTCCTCTGTTTACTTTTGATTTAAATAATTTAAGTGGTCGGGGGGCAGACACCCTCTGGGTAACTGCTCTAATGGAAGCGCAGAGAAGCGTGTAGGACTGCAACTCTCCTCCTGGTCTGGACCACAGACTGTATTAAGTCTATGGTCTGAACTCTGAGCTGTCATGGATTTTGGGCCATGTACTTTAGGATTCAAGCAGAGAAATGCAAGATTTTTTCTTTTCCATGACAAGTAGACATGGAAAAGAAAAGAAATTGCTGCACTGCAGACAGCTGTACACTCACTGGGTACCAACATCATAACAGTGTAACTGAGTATAAGCATTGTGTGTATAATAACATGTTAGTCACCACCAGAGACTACAGTGTCCATTTCAAAAGAAACAATTCTGTAATACAAACAGCTAATTGCTTTTGGTATGGTAGAGTCCTTGGTTGTTGTACCAAAACCCTGCAACTGTGAAAGAGAGTCAAACTGCTCTTGCAGAGAACTTATTTTCTACAAGCAATTGCAGCAGGAACACAGACAACAAGCAATTGCAGCAGGAACACAGACAACCAGCTATCTATGATGCAGAGATCAATACAAACATTGCAAAATTTCTTGTAAAAGTAGGGATCTCAAATGAATTGTGTGCAGTGTCATGTGAGGACATAGTGGCTAAATGTATTGCAATCGAACATCAGTCAATTATATGTGATGAAAATGCCTGTTTGAGACAAGTTAAATTTATGAAGGCTACCACCAGCCTTAAAGAAGCAATTTGTCTCCTGATCAAAAGAGGGCCACATCCACACAGTAGGGCTGAGCAAAACAATGGTATGTGTGATGATATAAATGTGTCCATCGTCAGAGATTCAGCCAAACTGTTTATAGCAAGGTAGCTATCTCTTATATCTCTGGGTATATTAAAGCATTGTAGGTAACACTAAAAATCAATAAGCAGGACTTCTTTATGGAAATGTTTTTATAGGAATGTTTATGGGATACAGCACCAGTTACCATTGCAGGAACAACTGAACTTGTAATTTCTAACTTGAAAAGTAATTAGTGTTGTAATGTTTATATTGTATACCTGTATACATTTTGTAATCTTCTTTGTTGTTACCTAATCTCACTGTTTGATAATTAAGAAAGCATATATTCCTATTATTTGAGTGTGTGTGTGTGTGTGTGTGTGTGTGTGTGTTGGGTGTGATTGGGTGTATCTGTATGGATATTTCTAAATATGTAAGTAAAACACCAAAATGTAGCACTGTATGAACTGAGTTGTGTCATTTAATAACAACATTGAGAACATCTGTATCTCAGGTGAGAATATAAAGTGTAATTCTTTGGCTAGGAGGATATTTTGTGTAAAGATGTGTTGAGAAAGAAGAGGAAGAAAACAGAATATTTTACTAAAAGTGAAAGTAACAAACTACTAAAAGTAGCAATGTGAAAATACTCCACTAAAGGTATAAGGCATGCATTCAAAATTTTAAATAGGTAAAATTGCAGAAGTTTTTCATTTCATTATTTTGTATTTCACAGTACTCAGCCTGGTGTGTCACATGGCCCTTCAGAGTGATTTAGACTGCTACTACCATGGTACCCTCCAATGTACTGTGGTGTGAACCATGGCACCTCCGATATTACCATGTTGATACCATGGGAGTTAAGTAATTATCATGATACATCCCGTGGTAATATCTGTAGTACCATGGTAATAGCCTATATGAGGAACCATGGTAATATCTGCAGTAGCATGGTAATAGCCTATCTGAGGTACCATGAAATTAGCCTATCTGAGATACCATATAATATCTGAGGTACCGTGGTATGTACCATGGTAATATTTGATGTACCGTGGTAATATTCGAGGTACTGTGGTACTACTATGGTATACCATGGTATGTATAGTTTACCATGGTAAAATTTCTTATGGGATGATGGCCTCTCAGCTTTACAAGCCAGTAAGAATTTGATCCTATGTCGAACCGGATAACCAATAGTTGTCGAGCTAAAAATTGTGCATAACACTGCCCCCTCAGTGCCCGCTTCTTTTTACGTGAGCCATTGAGACAAGTGCAAGCAGGAGAGTAGCCATGTTGCTGAAAACGGGCCATAAAAAGCGTATTATTCCTGGATGCAGAGCATCAAATCAGTCACTGCACAGCCTTCCAAAAGAGACGAATATCGCAGACAAGTGGATGGATTTCATTTTTGGAGACTTGCCTCGACCTGTTCTGAGTAAGTCTTTTCGGATGTGTACAGCACATTTTACACTGGAGTGCATACATAATCAGGGACTATATGACGCTGGAGTATTATCCAAATTGAAATTGAAGAAAGGATCCATTCCAACGATCCGGGACGCTTCCCCAAACACTGAAACGGCAAGTAAAAACATTTTAATAAGGTAGATTACTAACTGAGTTGATAATTTCGCTTTTGCTAATGGTAAGCTGTCTATGGCTCCGCTAGCATGAGTGCATCATTATACAGCTGAGCTGTCTGTGGGAGGGTAAGACTTGTGTTGGTAACTGTAAATTATGGACATAGATTTTTGTTAGCTGTTGTGTTACAGAGCAAGGACTTCGCCATTTGGGCGGTCTTGACAGTTTTAGGTACCACTAGTGTTTTAGCTGCAGTGTGCAGGCTAACGGTAAGCTAGCGGAGTGAGTGAGTGGGCAAGCAAGAGTGAGGGAGAAGCGGTGTGGCTGCTGTCAGGGCGGACTGGTGCTGATCGGGAGAGCAGTATAAACTGCGAATGTAGCTGTACATGTATGTTATGATCCACATTTTGCAATAAAAATAATTATGCAGTCCTTCGAGCAAAGCAGGGTTCCTGGATTGTCTGTAGATACAATTTGCTGATTGTGACAGAAATAGTACTATTACCACCCTATCCCCAACCCGACCGATTTCCTAATGTATCTAAAATTATTCTTCGGGATCCATTAGACCTTCCGGAGTATTGGCTGCCAGATGGATTCCCTTCCCTTCCGCTAGCATGTGTGAGTGCATCACTATACAGCTGAGCTGTCTGTGGGAGGATAAGACTTGTGTTGGTAACTGTAAATTATGGACATAGATTTTTGTTAGCTGTTGTGTTACAGAGCAAGGACTTCGCCATTTGGGCGGTCTTGACAGTTTTAGGTACCACTAGTGTTTTAGCTGTAGTGTGCAGGCTAACGGTAAGCTAGCGGAGTGAGTGAGTGGGCAAGCAAGAGTGAGGGAGAGGCGGTGTGGCTGCTGTCAGGGCGG
This sequence comes from Macquaria ambigua, assembly GCA_008360985.2. NCBI lineage: Eukaryota > Metazoa > Chordata > Actinopteri > Centrarchiformes > Percichthyidae > Macquaria > Macquaria ambigua. The sequence goes on from VMKM01004970.1 coordinate 4,596, forward strand.
ACTGGTGCTGGTCGGGAGAGCAGTATAAACTGCGAATGTAGCTGTACATGTATGTTATGATCCACATTTTGCGATAGAAATAATTATGCAGTCCTTCGAGCAAAGCAGAGTTCCTGGATTGTCTGTAGATACAGTTTGCTGATTGTGACAGAAATAATACTATTACCACCCTATCCCCAACCCGACCGATTTCCTAATGTATCTAAAATTATTCTTCGGGATCCATTAGACCTTCCGGAGTATTGGCTGCCAGATGGATTCCCTTCCAAAAAGATCTGTTGGTACCCAACTTTCCAAGGACACTCTGAAAAATCACATCAGAAGTAGAGGTTAGTGAAATTGAATGTTTTTGTTAGTGTGTTAGTTTTGTTAGTATAAAAAATTTACGGATTAATATTTCTTTCTGCTTTTTTGGGTTAAATGTTTTGATCAACTTCAGTCTTGATCAAAACTATCAAATTTTGGATTATTATCAGGATTTTAACCATTTAAATGCCAGTTTGATTACATGATGCTAATATTTTTTATGGGAAAAACACAAAAAATTAGTTATTTTCCATATAACAAATGTTGGGGGGGCTGGGGGATTTTTTTTTATCACTCTTGGATATGTCAAAGATTAGCCAAAATATTGACTTTGATGCATTATTAGTTTTTGTGTAGCATCAGATTTAAAATGTACTACCCTCTTAAGTCATTTGAGGACAAAAATGTCCCATCAAGTCCCATTAAAACCACATTTTTTAATCTCATAGCCATTACAAAATATAATCATGCATTCTGTAATGTTAGGGTTTCATTTTTGAGAAAAATAGTAAAATTTGTCATTTTTACTGTTCACCACTAAAATCAGCCAGTTCCCCATTATAGGCCTATGCATAAAATGCTTGTCATATTATTAGTTTTTGTGCTTGTGTTACTGAGCTTAGTAGGCAATTTTAAGAAAGGTGTGTGTGTGTGTGTGTGTGTGTGTGTGCTGTTTCATGTGTCTTTGAAGTAGACAGATTGACCTTATTGTAGAACTTGTAATGTCTGATAAAGTTACTTTAGTATACTGTCATACACAGCCATACATGCACTCTTTCAAGTAAATAGAAACATGGGCCCCCTTCTCTTACTGCACTTCAAAGAGGTCACTGTGGAGAAAACTAAAACAACGGTTATTGAGTTTCGCACTACACGTCTTCCATTCAGGTTTGTTCATGTTGACAATAATGTTGATCTCTTGAGTGAAAAATAAATCAAAAGAGGATTCCACGTTGCAAATCCTGGTGATGGCGTATCGTGTCGGCCCCGGAATCAAACCTCTGGCAACAGGAACATAGTGGGTAGTCTCTGCATTAGTAGGAAACCAGACTTGCCCACTTTTTGAAGTCCATCCTGTTGCAGGATCCTTTGTGTCCTCTCCACTCTCAGTGGAAAGGTCAGGAGAGGAAGAAGAGGAAGCAGAATGATCTGACTCCACCACAAAGTCCACATCAGATTCTCCTTCTGAGGATGTGGATGTTTCACTTTCCAGCATCTCTCTGGGAGTTACAGGCTGCATGATTATATCCTGAGCCTCTTCTACAGAGAAGCGCCTTCATCTTGCTCCTTGGTTGTCACAAGAATGAAATGACCAGACAGCCAAGCTACAAACAGGACTCCAGCCAGGAGCATAAACTCAATAACCGTTGTTTTAGTTTTCTCCACAGTGACCTCTTTGAAGTGCAGTAAGAGAAGGGGGCCCATGTTTTTATTTACTTGAAAGAGTGCATGTATGGCTGTGTATGACAGTATACTAAAGTAACTTTATCAGACATTACAAGTTCTACAATAAGGTCAATCTGTCTACTTCAAAGACACATGAAACAGCAAACACACACACACACCTTTCTTAAAATTGCCTACTAAGCTCAGTAACACAAGCACAAAAACTAATAATATGACAAGCATTTTATGCATAGGCCTATAATGGGGAAATGGCTGATTTTAGTGGTGAACAGTAAAAATGACAAATTTTACTATTTTTCTCAAAAATGAAACCCTAACATTACAGAATGCATGATTATATTTTGTAATGGCTATGAGATTAAAAAATGTGGTTTTAATGGGACTTGATGGGACATTTTTGTCCTCAAATGACTTAAGAGACATGAGAGTACATTTTAAATCTGATGCTACACAAAAACTAATAATGCATCAAAGTCAATATTTTGGCTAATCTTTGACATATCCAAGAGTGATAAAAAAAATCCCCCAGCCCCCCCAACATTTGTTATATGGAAAATAACTAATTTTTTGTGTTTTTTCCATAGAAAATATTAGCATCATGTAATCAAACTGGTATTTAAAGGGTTAAAATCCTGATAATTATTCAAAATTTGATAGTTTTGATCAGGACTGAAGTTGATCAAAACATTTAACCCAAAAAAGCAGAAAAAAATATTAATCTGTACTATTTTTATAGCAGTTTTTGGAAGTGGACATTTTGTCCTTAATAACTCATTGTTTGTGTTTTTTCCATAAATAACAACAGTGACATCAAGTAATCAAACTGGCATTTAAAGGGTTAAAATCCTCAAAATTATTGAATTTTTGGTAGTTTTGAGCAGGGCTGAAGTTGTTTAAGAGATTTATGCAGAAAAAAGCAGAAAATAATATTAATCAGTAAAATCTTTATAGCAGTTTTTTGGACGTGGACATTTTTGTCCTTAATGACTTAAGAGGGTAGTAAATTTTTTTCATAGTGTTCTGTTGATCTATTGGAAAAATTAAAATTTGAATTCCAAAATTTGTCAAGAGATAGACTTTCTTACAAAAAATTGTGCCATCTGCACTAACACAGCCAAAATGATGGCAAGATAAAGAGGAAAAAATTGCTCAAATGGACAAAAATGTCCATAATGATGCCTGAGGGTTAGTTTTTCTATTACTTTTTAACAGAAGCTTGCTTTTGGTGTAATCTCTCACTTTTAAGCTTTTCAGAGTGTAGACTGCACATTGACACATATGACAAATATACATGATTTGTCTGTTTCTTTCACACAGAAGCTTGCCTCCAGTGTAATCACTTGCTTTTAAGCGGTTCTGAGTGAGAACAGTACATTTTGACAAATATACATGATTTGTCTGTTTCTTTCACACAGAAGCTTGCCTCCAGTGTAATCACTTGCTTTAAAGTGCCTTTTTTTATTTACGTAACATTGCAAAAATCAGGCACATCCTGTCTCAAACAGATGCAGAAAAACTAGTCCATGCATTTGTTACGTCTAGGCTGGATTATTGCAACTCTCTACTATCAGGCTGCCCCAATAAGTCCCTTAAGACTCTCCAGCTGATCCAGAATGCTGCGGCACGTTTACTGACAAGAACCAGGAAAAGAGATCATATCTCTCCAATATTATCTTCTCTACACTGGCTCCCTGTAAAATCCAGAATAGAATTTAAAATCCTTCTCCTCACCTTCAAAGCCCTAAATGGTCAGGCACCATCATATCTTAAAGAGCTCATAGTACCCTATTACCCCACTAGAGCACTGCGCTCCCAGAATGCAGGGTTCCTTGTGGTTCCTAGAGTCTCTAAAAGTAGAATGGGAGCCAGAGCCTTCAGCTATCAAGCTCCTCTCCTGTGGAACCAGATCCCAGTTTGTGTATGGGAGGCGGACAACCTCCTCACATTTAAGAGTAGGCTTAAGACTTTCCTCTTTGATAAAGCTTATAGTAGGGCTGACTCAGGTGAGCCCTGAGCCACCCCTTAGTTATGCTGCTATAGGCCTAGACTGCCGGGAGACTTCCTATGATGCACTGAGCTACTCTCTCCTCCTCTTCCTCTCCATCTGTACGCATATCCCATCAATGCTTGTGACTAATTCAACTTCTTCCCATAGTTGTGTGCTTTCTCTCCCCTTTCTCTCTGCTTCTGTTGCTTTCTGCAGGTGTTTCTGCCTCCGGAGCTGTAGAGTCTGGATCTATGGTTGCGGCCACCTGCTGCCCCCGTGTTCCTGCTCTGCACCCGCTGCTGCAGTTGCTGTTGCTATTATTATTAGTATTGCTGCTATAATGTTGCTCTTGGTGTTGTTTCTGTTGGTGTTAACATCCATACCATTACCGCAACCATTGCGTTGCATCTCTGTGTGGAACTGTATTGTGCTGCTGTATGTTCTCTTTCCTCCATCTCTCTCCCTCCCGCTCCCCCCCTCCCCCTTCAACCGAACCGGTCGAGGCAGATGACCACCCACCTAGAGCCTGGTTCTGCTCGAGGTTTCTACCTGTTAAAAGGGAGTTTTTCCTTGCCACTGTCGCATAGTGCTTGCTCATGGTGGGAACTGTTGGGTCTCTGTAAGTATAAAGAGTCGGTCTAGACTTGCTCTACTCAAAAAAGTGCCCTGAGATAACTTTATTATGATGATACTTTTTAACAGAAGCTTGCTTTTGGTGTAATGATATCAGTGATTACACTGGAGGCAACCTTCTGTGTGAAAGAAACAGACAAATCATGTATATTTGTATATATATTTATTTATAAGCTCAAGTGATTACACCAAAAGCAAGCTTCTGTTAAAAAGTAATAGAAAAACTAACTGGATTTGTCAAAATGTACTGTTCTCACTCAGAAAGGTTTTAAATCAAGTGATTACACCAAAAGCAAGCTTCTGTTAAAAAGTAATAGAAAAACTAAGTGTATTTCTCAAAATGTACTGTTCTCACTCAGAAAGGCTTTAAATCAAGTGATTACACCAAAAGCAAGCTTCTGTTAAAAAGTAATAGAAAAACTAAGTGTATTTGTCAAAATGTACTGTTCTCACTCAGAAAGGCTTTGAATCAAGTGATTACAGCAAAAGCAAGCTTCTGTTAAAAAGTAATAGAAAAACTAAGTGTATTTGTCAAAATGTACTGTTCTCACCCAGAAAGGCTTTAAATCAAGTGAATTACACCAAAAGCAAGCGTTTGTTAAAAAGTAATAGAAAAACTAAGTGTATTTGTCAAAATGTACTGTCTCACTCAGAATGATTTAAATCAAGTGATTACACCAAAAGCAAGCTTCTGTTAAAAAGTAATAGAAAAACTAAGTGTATTTGTCAAAATGTACTGTTCTCACTCAGAAAGGCTTTAAATCAAGTGCTTACACCAAAAGCAAGCTTCTGTTAAAAAGTAATAGAAAAACTAAGTGTATTTGTCAAAATGTACTGTTCTCACCCAAAAACGCTTTAAAGCAAGTGGTTACACCAAAAGCAAGCTTCTGTTAAAAAGTAATAGAAAAACTAAGTGTATTTGTCAAAATGTACTGTTCTCACTCAGAAAGGCTTTAAATCAAGTGATTACACCAAAAGCAAGCGTCTGTTAAAAAGTAATAGAAAATCTAAGTGTATTTGTCAAAATGAACTGTTCTCACTCAGAAAGGCTTTAAATCAAGTGATTACACCAAAAGCAAGCTTCTGTTAAAAAGTAATAGAAAAACTAAGTGTATTTGTCAAAATGTACTGTTCTCACCCAGAAAGGCTTTAAATCAAGTGAATACACCAAAAGCAAGCTGCTGTTTCACTGGCAAGCTTCTGTTATAAAGTAATAGAAAAACTAAGTGTATTTGTCAAAATGTACTATTCTCACCCAGAAAGGCTTTAAATCAAGTGATTACACCAAAAGCAAGCTTCTGTTTCACTGGCAAGCTTCTGTTAAAAAGTAATAGAAAAACTAAGTGTATTTGTCAAAATGTAGTGTTCTCACTCAGAAAGGCTTTAAATCAAGTGATTACACCAAAAGCAAGCTTCTGTTTCACTGGCAAGCTTCTGTTATAAAGTAATAGAAAATCTAAGTGTTTTTGTCAAAATATGCTGTTCTCACCCAGAAATGATTTAAATCAAGTGATTACACCAAAAGCAAGCTTCTGTGTCTCTGGCAAGCTTCTTTGTGAAAGAAACAGACAAATCATGTATATTTGTCAAAATGTACTGGTCTCACTCAGAAATGCTTTAAATCAAGTGATTACACCAAAAGCAAGCTTCTGTTTCACTGGCAAGCTTCTGTTAAAAGGTAATAGAAAAACTAAGTGTATTTGTCAAAATGTACTGGTCTCACTCAGAAATGATTTAAATCAAGTGATTATACCAAAAGCAAGCTTCTGTTAAAAAGTAATAGAAAAACTAAGTGTATTTGTCAAAATGTACTTGTCTCACTCAGAAATGATTTAAATCAAGTGATTACACCAAAAGCAAGCTTCTGTTTCA
>VMKM01004971.1:0-10794 GCA_008360985.2 Macquaria ambigua
AGTGTTATTAATAGGGGATGGAGTGTGTAAAGAATGACAGGAAATAATCATATAACAAACGAATCTAAACATTTCCAATAACTATAGAATGCTTTCTGGTTGAAAGACCCTCTATTATTTTTTCACCATGATATGTTTCATAAATACATAAATGTGAATGAAGTAAAAAATAATAAGAGGGTAAACTAGGTCTATATATATATATATATATATATATATATATATATATAGTATATATATATATGTTATATATATATATATATATATATATATATATATATATATAAGGCAGACATACAGTATATAAACTTCAAGAGAATTTATCTTTCATTGTTTCTTTCTGTGTTTGTGTGACGCCAGGAATCGCGCGCACACGTGCTGAGGCTGGATCAAGCGGATTATTATTCATGGTGCTATCCCTGCCTCATGCATATCCATAACGGATTAAAGATTGCGCAAACATTATGCAACCAGAACTCGCCTTTTTTCGTGTTGATTGGCATTTCTGGGACATACATCGGAATTGTGCAAGAGATATAGTCTACTTGTGTTTCTCACTGTGTTGTAGTAGTGACATTTTTGTATTTTATTTTTTTAAGGAGCATGCTACAGACGCTTTATTTATTTATTGCTTGTTCATTCATGCACTTGATCTATCTACCTATATCTATATTCAGTCATTCATCTGTCTCACGGGAAATAGCTCTGTGCTTCACCACTGTGCAACATGTGGGTGTTGATATTAAAACACATGCGCGTCTTTTCCATTCCCTGATGTTGCAGTGCCAACTTGGTGCTCTGCAGAACTCAACTCAGAGCATTGCGCAAGCGCGGAAAAATCACCACGAGAGAGGCATGAATGAAATCTTTAAATAATGGAAAGGCACTCTCCAATTCTAATGCATTGTCTATAGAAAAAAGGGACATTAACGAGCATTGTCCTCTTTATTTTGAAAAGCTAATGAATATGTGAGCGCTGCTGTCCGTCCCCTCGGGGGAAACGCCGTCCTGTGAGGTGGAGGCTGTCCTGGGAAGAGGGTATCTCTCAGGTGAAAAGTTCGCTCGAAGTGCTGAATCACGCCAATCAGAAACAAATGCAACTTTGTGTTGACTTCGCAGGTGCACGATATAAAAGCCAAACACACAGTTGTGATTTTAATTAAAGTTTTAATTACAGATGCTGATAGTTTAGGGTACACATTGTTAAACAATTTAAGCCTCAACATTACACCTTCTCCAATAACCTGCAGGTCAATGATTCATAAAACTAGTCTTCACTCCTCGGGGAGACTTCTTGTTATTGCGCCCGTTTGGGGGAAGCATCACTACCGCAGCGTTCAGGGCAGAGCAACGGGGCCATTAAAAGGATGTCAATTGCTCATTTACCCATTTACCACCTCTCAGAAGTGTTGAAAATATATCTGTCAAAAGACAAACGCAAAGCACAATTGCCGAACATCTGCTTTGCTGAATGAGCGTTTGCCGGAGCCCTCACTCGGGACCTATTAGCGTTGATTCCTGCGCCTGCTCTGATAAGGAATTCATCAAGTTCCTGACACCCCGCCAGATGTTGGGGAATTAGCGCTGTCTCCTGTTGGACATCCTACTAATAGTTTGTCTTTCAGCCCATAGCATAATAGAAATATCATTTGAGAGGTGGATGTTGTGTGTGTGTTGGGGGCTGTAAACGATGCCGTACTATGATACCATAACTATAAATCTGATGATGTAGGCCCCCTGGTATTTTTTAAAATGTATTGTGCACATTTAGCCACTATATATAGTAATAGAGTAGAAACAATGAATTTGACTGATCTGTTAATCTATTAGGCATTTTATCAGGCTCACTTCTGCCACAGTGCAGTATGCTTTAGGAACTGAACTCCTTGAATAACTTCATGTCACTTTATAATGCTTCACAATTGGCAGGCCGTCCACTTTCACTCATTTCCTCATCAGCAGAAGTGCCTGCAGGCTACAGTATGATGGGGTATGTAAATGTCTTTTAGGGGTCAATTGAAGAATAATTGAACTCAAAGACAAAGCCATTGTGTTAATCAGTTTGCACCACAAAAGCCATGAAACACGTTGAGATATAAAGACACACCGTGGATTAAGGTACTTTGTGAATGCATATTCAACACCCTGCTGGAGGTGAAATAAGCATCCATAATTGGCAAGCACATCAACTTACGCGCAAATGAAAGCCCTATGTTAAGCAATTATCAGATGTATGTTAGCTCTTATGCAATAATTTGTTTATCAAGACATATTTTTTTCTTATGATGCTACAAATCCATCTCACTTCAATTGTCATGGTGCGTTATAGTGACAAAATATTCTAGTTACCCGTGCAGGCTTAATGTCTCGATTAAAGAAACGACTGCCATAAATATCTACAGTAATCCACTATGTTAACTTGTTCTGTTGCTATATGCGGAGAGATAAACCCTGCATATCACACACACACATTCTCAGATGACTGAATTAATTCATGATGATTCAGTTTTTGGCAGCATCTTGTCTATTTAAAGCGGTAACGGGAGGAAACATCCTGAACATCCTGGTGCGTTGCAGCCAGCAGAGTTTGGTCATGTGCTGATGTGCAAGGGCCGTCCCACATCATAACTGTCTCAGATTCAGATCAAGGGCCAAGTGCCTTGCTAAAGTGCCCTTGAGCAAGACCTTGCACACAGGCGCAGCGTCACTCACAAAAGCCTCAAATGTAAATAAGCAGCCTTGCATGTGCAGCTAAAGCTTATACGCACACTGGTACTTTTTAATTCATTGAGATAAAGTATGTGAATGTTGCGTCTAATAATTGCTAAATTATGAATGAGTGATAAATTAGCCACTGGGTTTTAGTAAGGTCACAGCCTCCGTTGCGTGACAAAAGGCGTTGGGGACCTGCTTGTGTCGGTTTATCCTCTTAGCGCTCTCCCGCTTAGACAGCAAATAGCCTAGAGAAGACGGAGGAAGGTAACAGGGGTTGGGGTTGACCAATCAATCCGATATCAAACTTCAGCGATAGGCGCGAGCCAGGAGTACAACTCAGTCCTATTTTCCCCCCCCTGCAGAATGCAACTCCCCACTCCCCCCAGCCTGTGCTCCCTTCCTCCCTCGGATACTACGAGCAGACCCTATAGGCAGAGCGAGATTATAGGCGACTGCACGCTGCCAACAGTCAGCTGCCATCCTCCGGGTCCGCACACCGCAGCCAAGTGTCGCAATCCATAAAATAACTTGAGATGAATGAGCGCTAACGTAATTCAGAGCCAGTAGTAGCCTGCTGCAGAGGGTCATTGTTGTGATACAGCCGCCAGTCTTTACACAACTGCATCCACGTGACCGTCACTGCTTTCTAATCCATTGAGAATCCACCAGAAAGGAGCCTTTCATGTGTCCCCCCCCCCCGGATTGAATCGCTTGCTCTAGTTTCTAATATAATCTGGAAACGATGACTTGTATTGGGCGTCAGCATAAAGCACATGCATGGGAAATAACACTGGCTAGGCTATTCCCGATGGAGGGTAAACATACCTAAAAGACACAAAACCCGCTGTTTTATTTGCAGAATTGCACGCGTTGACCCACCCGGTTTAAAATCACATGTAATCTGATGTAATGGCAAGGAAAAACAGATGTAAAATGTGGACGTTTTATTTATTTCAGTCTCATATTTTGCTTCTTCCCTTATGATGATCATCCACTGCAGGTCGGAGCGCAGCCACCTATATTTTTAGCACATCGCAGATGCATGCGTAAAAGATGCAGCCTCCATGTGAGCCCGCCGTGTTTCGGAGAAAGCCGGGTCTCGGTTATTTGACGTCACGGTATTTGAGAGGGGGAACTTGAAATGTGCGACTAGACGAGCCGGGCAGGGAAGGAGGGAGGGAGGGAGGAGGGAGGAGGGTGGGATGGGGAAGAGGGGAGGGAAGAGGGGTGAAAAGAAATGAAATGAAACGGAATGCAAGGGGTGCGCTTGCACAAAAGTCAAAAGCAGAATTTGAATCAATATTCCAAAATCTGTTTATAGTTGAAGGATATTGGAGGGTTGGGGTGGGGTGGGTTGAAGCACCTTGTGGGGGGTTGGTGTAAAAATGCTCCTCTGCTTTAGACTCCAAACAGTAAATTCTTCACTTTACAGCAGTCTGTCAAATTATACACAGTGTGTAGCCTATTTGTTGTTTTTCCTGAATTTAAACGGATAGAGCTTTATAAAACATTGGGTAAATGACGCTGTATAATATTAGAGATTTCAGGCCCGTGCATGAGCTCTTGTTGTGATTTTAAACTGATTTTTTTCGCCATTTAAATGCTTATTATGGCATCCATTGATGTGTGGTAACTCCTTTGGTTGTTTTTATGAAGCGGTTCCTTGTTAATCGGGTAGTGGGAGAAGCTGAGGCAGCGCCACATTTGGCAACATATCCCACTCCACTTTCACGGTCACACAGTGTCCTCAGCTGCCCGTCTTCCAGTCTGCACGTTAGGATTATTATTTGTAAGCGCTCATTTAAAAAACAACATCTTTGCATGTGCAACTTTTGTAGCCATAGACGAATGACCCACATCCCCAACTAAACCCCCCACACTCTCTGCCAAGAAGTGGTTCTCTAACTTGCTCCCCCAATATTCCCATTCACAGGCACACACACATACACACACACACACACACACACACACAGCCAAGATACTAAGATGGCGCCTTAATCAGTGTCAAGTTCAAGTGACTCCTACTAGTCTGATACAAACAGCATGGCAAACAGTGTCGGCTATATGTGTAAAGATGCAGGGAGCAGAACAACATGGTGATAATAATCAACGGCGCAGTCTGAAAGTCGCTTTTCATAATGTTTTTTTAATTTCAGTCAAAATTTCCGTTCACATTTCTTCATAAATAGTTGGTAAAACAAATCAACCAACATACAGTAGCCTAAAAAGTACAAGGAACCTTTGCCTCTGGTAGCTAAATAGGCTAACGCATAGGCCTACTGTTGTAACATGGTTTGCCTCAATGTGGCACAGTGACACAGTTCATCAGTAAAACATTTTTGCTCTTCAGGAATAACTTGGAGTGTGACCCATTTCTCCCAGAAAGTGTTACAACATCACATTCTAGCTGTGTTTATACATCAGATATTTTTCTCTGACTTCTGGACATGGGGCAGAAAGGTGGTGGGAATAAGAAAAAAGTACTTCTTTTAAATTAAGGTATAGAAAATAGCATATAAAACATATATTCCTTAAATTATTTAAATAAACTTATTTCATATATCACTGTCACGAGGTACCGTTTTTTTACATTTTATTTTAAAAGTAGTGCTGGTGGTCTGAAATTGTTCTCATATGAGTACAATATACTTTGTGTATGCATAATATTTAATTCTTGAGAATAGGTTACAATGCAATGCTGTAACTCTTTTTGCCACTGAACGTATTCTCCCCCAACCCACATAGAGCTAGAATTCCTTCCACTAAATTTTGTTAAACACAAAAAATGTCATCTTGACAAGTTATTCACACAAAACAAGCAAATGTGTAATCAAACTGCTCTATATGCAACACCACAACAAATAACACGCTTAGTTTCACAGAAGAATTACATTTAAAACAATGCAAGCTGACAGACAAAAAACTTTTTTTATTTTTGAAGATACTGTGTTGTGACAGTTCCATTGTTGCCGATGCACACATTTAAACATACTTGCACAAAGACATTGCTGGAACTATAAAGATTGCCATACTGGCGCATATATTTGGGTGCTTGACCCGAATTTGAAATACTCAAAATGCTGTCACCTTGATTTGGAAATCATGAACTTCGCACACTCGTCTAAGACCTGTATAGGAGTGCAATATGCTGATGGGTTTCTTCTTCTTTTTTTTTCTTCCAATACTGAGTTTATGCTACGAATTGACATCTATTTCTGATTCTATAAAAGTAAAATACACAAAAAAGTTTAAATTTAACCAAAAATAAAGATATCAACAGAACCGTTTTATAGCTTCTCAGCTCAACTGAACTCAGTTCTACAAAGTCAATGATTTACATGTCAATGGTCTCATAAGGAAAATAAAAGTGACGGAAATATCTGCATTATATATAGACAAATCCATAATATTCATATAGATGTTTTCTTCGATCCAAATAAGACACATGTAGGCCTATTGGTTAAAAAGAAAAAAACAGAAGGATACAATCGCGATGTTGGAGCTTTAGAGTTTATCATTTGTTCAATGTTAAGCTGGTTATGACCAAAACTGTACAGTTCTTGTTAGAAAACATTTCCATAAATATCATTTAAGTTTCAGAACTTATACCCATAATTAAATTACAAATTGATAAATATGGCATCATGGATATGTATTTACAACGGTATTAACAAAAGGCAACGTTATATTCAACGGTAACAATCGTAACCTAATACCACATTTCTCCACCTGAAAACGGACGTTGACAATAGATTCGACCCCATCAAACAAGGAAATACATTCACGAGTATAATATTTATTTAGGATTTTTTTTTCTGTGTTCAAGTTCATGACAAAGACTTTGGCACGTTTCTTAAGACTGTTTGAAGTTCCAACAATCAATTGAAGAGGCGACAGTAGCGCGTCACCGTCATATAAAACAGCGTGAAATAATCTTCCTTTTTTATTCTTTTTTTTAAATAAAAATTTGAGAAAATACATAAAATGAAAAATAAAACAATTTTTTTTCTGAAATCTGTAAACTAAAAGATAAAAAAACATTTATTTATACTGAGAAAGTATTACGTTTATTTATTCGTGATTTATTTGATTTCCTCAAAACTGCGGAATAAAAGTCAAATTTCGTGATCCTGAGAACGGACGTGGCCTGCTTGGTGCTGGCTTTTGCTCTCATCTCCTGTTGTTGTTGTTGTTGTTGTCCCATTTGTGTGTGTCTGACAATGTGTGTGTGTGAAGTGAGCAGGAATAGTTTTTAAGGTGTTTGTCCTCATCCCCGTGGTCCATATTGAGAGATGGTTTGTTCTTCTTACTTCAAACGTACCATTCGTTAAAGTTGGGTGCCAGTCCTTCGCTGTGGCCAGACGTGTTTTGTACGGCTAACGGCGGTGTTTTTGTCGGGTCTTCAGTGCTGGCTGAGACCAACACTGGCGGTGTGGACGACTCATATCCAGAGCTTGCTGCTGGAGACGATTCAGATCCTTGAGACTCATGTACCTGCAAAACAAATTAAATAAAAAAAAATAAAAAAACACAGCAAGGCATGAGCAATGAGTGACTGAGACTGACGTGTAATATTCATGTATGCCCTAACAGTGCATTTAAAGTGGCTTGGTAGAAGGGTGTTGAACTTAAATGTGGATTAACTCTGGGTTTTATAGAGCAACTATAACAGTAAACAGCAAACTTGAAACAGGCACGGCGACTTCTACACTGCAAAAAATATCCACATCAATGCACCACTCATGTGCATCTTAAAATGTAGTTTTTATGCATGTGATTAAAAAAAAAAGTTAATGAAGAGAGAAAATGTAAACGCTTTTCTTTAAAACGGGTGACTTTTTTTTAAACAAGGCAAAAGGGCAGTTGTGAATCTAGCATCAAAGGATGTCAGACAAGTGAAATATTCACAACTAATTCACAACTATATTTCAATTGTTTAATTAAACTAAGAGTTTGTGTCACCAAAAGACTGAATTACGTCTTAAATGTTGTTTTTTGCAGTGTGACAGTGCTTTAACATCTTAAGAAATGCCTGAAGTTGTGAGTCTGTCTGTGGCATAAGAGGGGGAGGGGGGTAGTGTGTGTGTGTGTGTGTGTGTGTGTGTGTGTGTGTTAATGTGTTTAAGGAGTAATGAAGACATTAATTACCTTCATGTGTTTCCTGAGAGAGCTGGGGTGTGTGTATGACTTGTCGCACACTTTGCAGATGTATGGCTTGTCTGATGTGTGCACATGCATGTGCTTTTTCCTGTCGCTGCTGTTGGCGAAGCGTCTGTCACAGCCATCAAATTCACACTTAAACGGCTTCTCACCTGCAGGATTAAATACACACACACCGTGAATTACCCCAATGGCCCGTACAAACAAACTCCCATTGTAACACCAATTGTAAACCCTAAGCCCGGAGATGTAAATTGTCTGCAGCCTATTATATAACAGAGTAACCTAGATTTTTTCGGGGCGACATGGATACAGCGCCACTACTACACACTGCTCTGTCAGGCTTTATTTATTCAAGAGGCCTGCTCCTTCATGCTACTACTGGCCTGCTCTGTGCGTCTGTTCTTATATAGTAAACACTGAATCAACAGGGCATTTCTGCACCACGCGATAGCTGAGCATGGGCGAGAATTATAAACACAGCCAGAACCTGATTCATTGTAATGTATCACGTCCAGAAAGCGCAATAGTCCTAAGTCTGCCTAAATAGCCGAATGCAGCTAATGCACCTAAACTTTGACAAGTGAGTAAAGTATCTGTGTTTATACATCACACACACAACTTCTTATATGAGAGTTAACACACGTTGCTGAACAGAACCACGTTTTCTGCATTATTGAGCCAACACTAATTCATCACTGTATTTAGAAATATTTCAGAAAAGAAAACTACACTAACAACAATTTGGGAATTGTTCAACATGATACATGTGGGCCCAAGTTCTCAAATGGTTCTTGTAAACAACAAAAACATTCACTGTGAAATAATGTCTAAGACACACCGTTCCTAGAGGAGAATAGCCTCACTTTTTAAATGTTGTTTTACGCACGCCATGCCTTGATATTGTTGGTGCCTACCTGTATGTGTTCTTTTGTGGATTTTTAAATTTTCCGATCTGGCGAATATTTTCCCACATCCGGGGAACGGGCATGGGAACGGTTTCTCGCCCGTGTGCACACGGATGTGGTTGACGAGTTTGTACTTGGCCTTAAAAGATTTCCCTTCTCTCGGACAGTCCTCCCAGTAGCAGATGTGGTTGCTCTGCTCGGGGCCGCCGACGTGCTCCATGGACACATGAGTGACCATCTCGTGCATGGTGCTGAAAGTCCTGTCGCAAGTCTTTTTGGGTCTGTTCATCTGGTTCTCGTCTATCCATTTGCAGGATAATTCTTGTTTAATCGGTTGCCTCATGTATCTGAAGAAGGCCCCCGGACCGTGGTGTGTCGGCACATTCATCCCCATGTTCATGTTGATAGGATGGCTGTAGTTGTGGAGCTGAGCCCCGTAGGGGTCCGTCCGAGGGCTTGCGACCGGACGATACGGATCAGGTCTTCCGAAAATGTCCCCGCGTAAGCCAAGATGCATTTGGCTGTTAACTACATGTCCACTCGGTGAAGTGTGGCTCACCCCCTGGTCGTGAAGTCCTGGAAACAACAGATGTCCGGGGTTATCGGTGATCCCGGGCGGCCCGTGGAGGCTCCCCGCCGAAGCTGCAAAGATCCCATGCTGGGCGCTCGGCGCTGTGGACTCAACACTCCGGTTCCGGAAGAGAAAGTCCCGTGTTGAATTGAACGCTCCTCCACCGTACGAGCCCACCTGCCCGCCGTGAGTGTGCCCCAGCGCAGCTGCATATCCAGTGGCTTGCGGGGTGAAAGCTGATGTCTGGCTGGAGGCGATATCGTGAGCCACGGGGCTGATTTTGAAAGCTGCGGAGTGGGAGGAATCAGTGAAGGGATTCAGTCCCAGACCCGGGTCTCTGTTCCCGATATCGTGGTGCCGTGGTGTCCCGAAACCCCCCACTCCTAACGATGCAAACTGCGGACCGCTATCAAGAAGCATAGTCATGAGCTTGAAGCAAACTTAGGAGACGGGAAGAAAACAGAAAATAAAATTAAAATCCAGTTTAGCGGAGCGCGCAAGCTGCAGACACCGCGCCGAGATTTACCACGTTTAGCGAAAAATCCTAAAATAAAAAAACACACCAAGCCAAAACGGGGAAAAATCCTGTGCGCAAAGAGTTGGGAGAAAAAAACTCCCGTTGACTGCGATCCGTGAGAAAGAGGATCAAACTTCCCCCCCTTTCCAGGCGGATGATGTCCTTGGACTGATAAAGTCAATCACTCACTCCCAGAACATAAATGAACTCGGGAGGCAGTGCTACGACAGCCAATCGGCGCTCAGCTACCCCTCTGACACGTGACTGCGAAGGAGGGTGTTAATTGGCTAGATTTCTGGTGATTGGCACAGTTTGGTATTGAAGATGGCAGGTCGTCTCAATTGGTTTCATTTGATTGGCTCTTACAAGCATTATTTTGCAGGTATAACGGAGCGCTCTAGCGTAGATCCTGCATGTGTTGTGTGTAGCGCATGTCTTATGGCAGCCTTACGTGATTTCAGTACACCTCAAGAAACTCCCAAACAGTTGTATAAAATAAATAAATAAATATAATCGATGCAGGCTACAATACCTACTGCAGATTTTTAACAACCAGATTCCATTCAAACCTTTAGTGGACCACTTATGTTATTTTACAGAAACAGTTAAGTTATTCTGCAACATAAAATGTACTTAGTTTGTCATATTTAGTGGGTAAAAAACTTTCAATACATTTTGAAGGCAAGTTTAACTTTTATTAGAGGCCCTTTATATTTGAAAAACAAATAGAAACTACTGTCTTATCTATCTATATCTAATGTAGTTTGTTGACTTATCTGTGTTATATTTCTCTTTCATGCCACCAGTTTTGCTCTTATTAACTGAAAACTTGAATGTACTTGGCACAGTTCCAAACTGTGGCTTTCTTGAAGCCGCTTGAAAGGGGAGGGGGTATTTTTTTTTTTTTTTTTTTTTTTTTTTTT
>VMKM01004972.1:0-10793 GCA_008360985.2 Macquaria ambigua
ATCCATCTTGGGACTTCTCTTATTCAACCTCTATATGCTTCCCTTAGGCTAAATTATTCAAATCATAAAGTAGCTTACCATAATTATGCAGATGACACCCAAATCTATATCTCACTTACACCGGGTGACTATGGACCAGTAGGATCTCTGTGTAACTGCATCGAACTCATCAATGACTGGATGAAGCAACATTTTCTCCAACTAAATAGAGATAAAACCGAGATAATTGTCTTTGGAGCACAGAAACAAAGACAGAATATCGACTCTCACCTTAACTCCCTGTCGCTCAGGACTAAGAGTCAAGCCAGGAATCTTGGCGTCATCTTAGACTCAGATTTAAACTTCAATAGTTTAATAATAATGCAGTGGTCTGTTCACAGCTGGGCTATCAAAAAAAGCTCTTCGGCAACTCCAACTAAGTCAGAGCGCCACTGCCAGGGTCCTAACGAAAACCAGGAAATATGACCACATCACACCAGGTCTAAAATCCCTACACTGGCTACCAGTCACGCAGAGAATCCAGTCTCGTCTATAAATCACTCTGTGGCTCTGGGCCCAAATTGTGCCATATGCACCTCCTAGAACGCCGAGGACATCTGGGACTCGCCTTCTGGTTGTCCCGAGAATTACAACAAATCACGGTGAAGCAGCATTTAGTTATCATGCAACACAAACCTGGAATAACCTCCCAAGTGATGTTAGATGAGCCCTGATGCTGACCATTTTTAAATCAAAAGGCTCCTATTTTACACCACCTACTCCACCCAGTAATGGATAAACTGGGTAAACTCTACTCGAAAAAGTGCCCTGAGATAACTTTGTTATGATATGGCGCTATATAAATAAAACTGAATTGAAGAAAAATTGAAAATAAAAACTTATCTTCTCAACTTAGCTTTTAAATATCATTCTTTTTAAAATGTTATGCTGTTTTATTTTAATTATTTTCCATTTAATTGTGCTTCTACACGTGAGAGTATTTTTTATCTTTTTATTTTTACTTATTTGAACTGTACTTGTTTACTTCTAAATCAAGTATCTTTTGTGTCGCTTGTCTGTATTTTTGCACTTTTATGTTGCTGTATTTGTTTTTTTACCCTGTAAAGCACATTGAATTGCTCTGCTGTATGAAATGCTCTATACATTAAAGTTGCCTTGCCTTGCCTAGCGCCACCAGCTGTTTATCTCCTAATATTCACACAGCAGCAGTGGATGGAAACACACATTACTTTACATTTTCTTTTGCTGATCTTCTGGAAATTCTGTTAAAATTTGTGCCACATTTGGACGGAAACTTGTCTTTCGACAGCAGACTCTTCACAACAACACTTTTGCCTTCAGACGTGTCGGACACGTTGTACGAACTAGTTTGTTTCGAGCGAACAAACCGACTTTAAAATGCACCAAACAGTTTCATCATCTATTAGATCTTTCCCACACATCTAACCTTGTCTACACATTAACCAGGCTGTAGTTGCCCTGGACAGATATTGTTGGAATAATTCCAACATTTTTATTAATTATTCCAACAATATTATTTAACATTGAAAACATGGTAATTGAATATAATCTGGGGTTTTGCAGCATCGTCCAACATACGTGTAAATGTCCTGTCTGCTGATGAGGTTGGTTGTGTCTCAGTTGTTAAGGTGGATTGTTTTCAGCAGACAGGTTGAAGTTAACAAGGTGACAACAGAAGAGAGCAAGTGGCCTTTAATGCTGACACAACACATTATTAATGAATCGCTCTGTTCAGTGAGAATTAAATGAATCCTGATATGTGGTGTGATTGAGTTCCACTCTTGTGCAGCTTTAAGAGAAAAATGACTTAATTAATGACGACTTCTTGCACTCTGTTCTATGTTGATTTTATTTTTATATTCTGATATATTTATATTCTTATGCATCTCATCTTTACTCTTGCACTGAATAATGAACTGTAACAGTCACTTTTTAATTCTAAGAGAAAAAGTGAAAACACCTGCCAGCAGGTCGTCAGTTAATCGCAGGGTCGGGGGTTCGATCCCCGGCTCCTCCTGTCCACATGTCCAAGAGTCCTTGAGCGAGACAAGACATGCTGCCGATGGTCAGACCTGCACCCTGCATGGTAGAGTGTGTGTGTGTGTGTGTGTGTGAAAATCATAAGACTTCACTGCACTGAAGCTGTCACGCTATAAAAGAAATGTGAATAATTTGTAGCTAAAGTGAAATATAATGTGACTTTTTCTGTATTGCTTCTTTTTGTTTGTTAGCTGCAGTCTGTCAGGTACAGTGACTCTGAACTGTTGTTAAACCTGAAAGTATATTAATGTTAACTGATGATGAAGTCGTATCGTGTAATTTCAGGCAGTGCTTAATAATTTCTGTCCAAACGTTTGAATAAAACATGAAAAATGTCAAACTGTGTTGTGACTGTTTTTCGATGTTTCTGTGTTCAGATGTTTGTCAAAGAAACAAACTACATACAAACACACTTGTACACACGTGTTCTACTGCAACATGTTTCTTGGCTGCTCGACAGCAGTTTGATGGATCTAAAACTTTGATCGTCAGGATGTTAAAGTTGTTCCATAACTCTTTAAGCCTCTGATAACTTCTGGGACGATCACTCTGTCTCCATCCGTCATCAGAGGAGTTATCAGGAGGCGTTCGCTCATTTCACTCAATACACACATTTAAATGTCTAGTCTTTGAGTGTTTGTATATTATCTAATATTCAGGCCATTTCAGACATTCACAGCTTTTAACTTTAAAGTATAATCAGTTAAATATAACCAACTAATCAGGTAACTTAAAGCCCCCCCCTCTGTTCAAAGATGTGTTTTGCTTTTTGTTCCTTCACTTGGATGTTTGAGCTTCACTGTGCAGAAAGTTTCTCTGAGCTCACCTTGAATCTGAGTTTAACACGTTTACGTTGAACTCTGATTCTGTGACATGACAACAGTCTGGAAGCCAGTCCTGGTCCAGTATGAAACGTACACAAGTGTGATGTTGAAACCTGAAGCCTGCAGGACTCAAACTCTGAGTGAAGCAGGAGACGTCTGGTGTCATTAAACCTGAAAGGACAAATATTTGATTGACAGCCTATTAAATTCTGGATTTTTTAACCAGCTCATTGAGCTTTTTGTGGAAAAACCATATGAGATATTTTGACGTCTTAAAACACGTCTCAAGTCCAACTCGTGCAACCTGCAGTTTAACAGGTGACGAGTGTTTGAAGTGTTAACAGACATCAGGAGTTAATCCAGATCTGTAGCTGCTGTTCCTCTCTGGACCTCCATGATGCCATCAGACACGGTTTCTGTGTTCAATGAATAACTGTAAAGTCAAAGTTTCCAGAACTTTTCACGTCAGATTCAAACACTTCAGAGCTTCTCAGCCCGGGAACCTGCAGGACGGGATCTTACTATTATAGTGATTCTGCTGAAAGACTGAATGTTACTCAGTCTTTGCTTCCTCCTGTCAACTGTAAAAACCATCTGGTTAAACTACATCACACTCAGTCTGAGTCGATGCTGCTTTGTTTGTTTGATCAGAGGCCAAAACATTTTAGAAATGCTCCTCAGATTTGTGTCTGGACTTTGGCTGACAGTCACTACTTCCTGCTCATTAACTGATGGAGCTTTATGTGTAATAAATGAGACAGCAGTGCTGTTAAGTCAATATTTTGCAGGGATTCATTTGGACACCCAGTAAGGAAGCTCCAAGCCACACTGCTGCCCACACTGGTTGTTGTTTATCAGAGGTTATTGAAATGTGAATATTTCTTACTTACAGTTTAGAAATGAATTTCTTTCTCTGATTATTGACTGTTATGTTGTAGTTTCTCTAAGTGAGGTGGTTGTTGTTCGTCTCCATTCTCAACAACATGGCGCCCTCTAGTGTCTAAAACACAAAGCTCTGTATTATATCTTAATAACCTTTGTTGTGGGGAGCTTCAGTGGGAGCAGTGATCAGAGGTAGTAATGCTGTGTCTGGCACTGATCTGACTTATCTGCTGCTCTTGGAACAGATCTTTAGGGATCAGATTTATATATATTATATATACAGTATATTATAGAAGATGTTCAACACTTTCAAACATTAACTTGTGAAGGCTCATGATGATTAGTGCCGGGGAAATAATGAAAACACCACAATGTGTGTAAGAAGAGTTTTTAAATGTGTAATTCCTTCTTGTTGAACCTTGTACAGAACAAATATTTAGTTATTTAAATAAACTGATTACAGGACAGTTATTACCTCCAAGATGAACCCATCTGATAACAGAGTCCTGTTCTTCTTTCACATGGAAACACTTACGGAGGTGTTCCACTTCTTATTTTTTACATCGTCTTCTTGCAATTATCAAGTGTGTTTTTACAAATATTTTTAATATTTGTACATTTTGCTTATATTGATTCTGTATGTTACCTTGTCACATGATGGTTTCATTCTTTTATTCCTTGTGAAACGACTTATTGAAATATCAGCTTTGTTTTTTATAACCATTATTTGCTTTCTTATGAAAACATCAAGTTAATGAATTTGAGTGCTTCATTTTTAAACCTTGTGAAGTGCTGACATGAGGTGATTCATGTAAAATCATTTTCCATATTTTAGATCAAGTTCATGTCCACATTCTCTCACTTTTGTTGCATTTTAAACTTTTACCAATATTTACCTGCTTGTGAGAGCTGTTGGACCCTGTAATGAGGCTGTATCTTACTGACTGTTGAAAATAACACGTGCAGGTGCAACAGGTGTCCTCCTGGTCTCCCAGGTTCCTGGAAACCTGTTAGATTACAGCTGCATCAACAACAAGAAGCGCCTGTTTCAGTGAGGCTAGCTCTGGCTTTGCCATCAGGCTTGTTCAAGATGAACTGCGCCTCGCTTGGAAAGTGGATGAGGTTAGACGGGAGCAGCAGGGGGCGCTGTGACAAACAGCAGCAGTCAGACAGTTTCCAGCAGCCTTCAAAGAATTTACAGGAAGTCACAGAAATATCTGCATCCTGTCAGATCCACCTGTAGGCTACCTGTAGTCTGCAGATCACATTCGGAGAGTTCTGGCTGAAATAAACTTCATTATTATTCATATCAACCACACAAGATGTTTGTTAACAGATTAAACCTTCACTGCACAACATACAGCAACAATCCTGTGTTAAATATTACAATTACACAGAAAATTAAGATTTTCTACAAAACGTGGTGTTTGTGGTCAAAATTAAGGGATCAAGTCGGACACAAATCTAACCAGCTGCTTTGTGCTGCGATTCTGCGCAGGCCTGGCTCATCTTGAACGAGCCTGTTGTGAGCAGCCAATGTGGATGGCAGAGCACGGTGTGGTTCCTCTTCTAGTTTGGACCACAGACTGTATATAAAGATGGCCGACGTGACAGCTGGCCAAAAGTGGAGCCAAAACATCTGGATCGCCCCCTGGTGGCTGGCTGCAGTATAGCTCATAAGCCCCGCCCCCCTCCATGTTATTGTAGTTATTGATGCCATAAAAAGGAGGTGTGACGTCATGATTGACAACTGTGAGTGTGCTGTGATTGGTTCAGGCGGGTGTGTGGGCGGGACCTCGAGCACTACTGCGCAGACTCTGGCTCCAAATGACGTCACCATTTTGGCTTCATTTTTATAAGTGGGAGGAAGAGGAGACGCGTCCTTCATCTTTATTTACAGACTGTGGTTTGGACTCACTGTGCTCTCTAGCAGCCAGCTCCCCCTGCTGTCCATAAGGTGCCGTTTCAAAGCCTCCCCCCAGCCTTTGGGCCACGCCTCCTCATCACACACAGCTGGAAAAGCCAAAAGCCAAATGGTAAAGTGCAAAAGTAAAAAAAATAATCATTTCGATTTTTCTATTTAAGCTTTTCCATTTTCAGTTTCACTTTTTTCATCCTCATTTTACATTTTCTATTTGGACTTTTAATTTGAATTATGACCAAGAACATCCTCCGTACAGCTGTTTTTACCTGAAGGGGCCGTGAGCGGGTGAGTAACTGAGTAATTGTTACCCCCTTATTCCATAACTGTTCCCTGTACCTTCTTGGTGTACGGTTCTGGTACACTGTAAGTACAAAAGATGTAGCAGGACGCCCCTCTTCAGGCTCTGTGCAGCTCTGACTTTAAGGAGAATCTTAACGTGACGTGTTTTGTGCAGCCGGTCTCTGAAGTTTGACAGCACAAACTGCAGGAGCTACATTAGCATGGCTAGCAGGCTAACAGCAGCATTTCACTAGCTGTAAATTCTGCAGCTTATTAACACTTTATTCTTTAAAAGTTTGAGCTGTAGCTTCACTTCACAGAGGACAGTAAACTAATGATTGTCTGCGGTTTTACAAGTCATGTATGGAAGACTACATGTGACAAGATTATATTAATAAATAGCCCAATAAATAAATAAGTGATGAAATAAAATCAAACTCTAAGCAGCTGCACTTTTAACTGTTTATTTTGGAGGGTTGCACTTCCTGTTTCCAGTTTCTGATCCTGAGTTTAAATACATTTACTATTAATCTCTTTGGACAATTGAATGTAATGGTGTGCAATATATCAATGTGGAATAATGTTATATCAAATAAAATAAAAATACTATAATATAATGACAAAACTTTCAAATGTATATCAGCTGTGATGATTGGCTGCTTATCGTTTGTAATCAGCCAGAAACAAAGTTCAAAATGTCTAAAAGAGACATTTGTTCCTGTGAGTGACAGATGAATAACAACCGCAGTGAAATAAATAAAACGGCCATTTTGTAAATGATCATTTGTAAATATAAAAGCTGTGAAACAGAAAAGATCGATTAGAAGAAATGAAACGCAGCAGGACACACGATCGTGTCAGGAGATCAAACTGTACGAAGTGTCATCATCCCGTCGGTCTCTACTTTACAAGCTTCAGCATGTGAAACCTTCAATGTGCATCACAGTCAGTGTTTGTAACCATCTGCTGTCCATTCAGCCTGAAAATGTAAAGCACCACAGAGACCGATGTTCTATCAGATGTGTCTCATCTTTGTTTCTCCTGTATGTCTCACCTTTTATGTTGCAATGCTCTTTATTTCACCTTTATAAGCTTTATTATATCAATAAATATGTTTCTACTTCTTAACTTTTTCCTGTTTTTAAATGAAGTGGTCGTTAAAACACTGACACACTCATGTTCCTCTGTTATTCTGAATTAGATACAGGTCATGTAATCAAAGCATGTTCTGATTAAGACGTGTGGGATGTGCAGATGTTCTTCAGGTTTCAGGATCAGTCTGTGGACATGTGTACAGCTCGTTCACGGCCTCTTCCTGTTTACACTAAAGCATGTGAACGTTTCATGTGAAGTACACCGGAGTCCTTGGGACATGTTGGTACGTTTGAGGTTTAATAAGTTTGATTTGTGAGAAAGAACTTAGCTTGTTACAGGAGGTGATAAGAGAACAGTCCTCCCTTTCCTGCTCGTTAGCTCAAGACAGACATGATTCAGCTCTGGATCCATGTTGTGACTACAAACATGTGACTGTCTGTACTTCAGGCTCAGACTCATGTGGTGTATTAACTCTATGAGCTCTGACCTTCAGCTGAATAGACTGACTCTGTTACGATTAAGACAACTGTTTGTTGTATCATTTTATTTGTTCATTTCTCCACAAGGAAATACACAATTTCCACCACACAAGGCAGTGAAGAAGAAGAAGGCTGCTAGCTAGTAAACATGGATTAAACAATGCTAAAAACTGGCTTTGCAAATGTTTCCTGTGAGAGGAAACATGTTCAGCACGTCTGTTAGAGCTGCAGGACTCACACACTGAGCTCTAGTGAGAAACACTGAATGGAAATATAATAATATAAATATAAATACACAATAAAAGACTTAAACTGGAGAAACGTGTGGTGGCTTTTATTGTGAAGCAGCAGGAAACAATATTTCTGTCTGTGAGGTCGGTCAGATGAAACATGGATGAGACTTGGAGGAGAAGTTTAGGGGTCAGAGGTCACTGTGGGAGGTGTAACAGAAGTCCTTCATCTGGTCAAAATAAAACACCTGATCAATCAGGAAGCTGACAGACCTCAGATCAGTTTCTGTTCAGCGCTGTGAATGATTCTGCAGCATGATGATTGGATGAGCTCAGATCTGATCAGGAGTCAGTTTGCTTTGAGAAGAACAGATGGTTTAGTCTCCTCTTCTTCTTCTATCTGCTGTGTGATGAGGTGTGATGTGATGGTTGTTGTTGCTGATGTGCTGCCACCTGCTGGCAGGAGCTCTCTGAAGCTGCTTTGTGAATAACTTAGATCTTCACCTGGATCTGGTCTCACCTGTGAGGAGTTCCTTACAGTTTGGTCACTAGGAAGGAAGCTTCATGAACACAGCCCCTGCTGTTTTCGTCTGTGCAGCCTGTTTATTCTCGTGAATGAGTTGCTTCATTCTTAATTAAAATAAGGTCTAGTTTGAATGATAAAAGATTCAGATTAAATAAAGTTGAAGAGGAGGTAGCAAGCAAAGAATCAAAGTGCAGCTTCAGTCCTCTTCATCATCTTCTGTCTGTTAGAAGCTGATCTGAAACCAGAGTGACACCTGATTCCACTCAGCGGATCTTCACTACTTCTCACTGAACTCTTTTGTCCCTGTCGGGCTCCTGTACGAGTGACCGTGTTTCCAGTGATGTGATTGGTCGCTAGTCGGGCTGTGGGCAGGTTTCTGGTTTCCGCTTCTGGACCTGAAGCCACGTCCTCGCACAGAGGAGAGACGAAGAGGAGTGAAGAAGCTCGGGAGAAATCGCGGGAAACGGTGAGACTGATTGTTTTTAGTGTCTGAGTACATTTACTCAAAGACTGTGCTGCAGTATGTTGTAAGAAACCTGCATTAAAAAGTGCTCTGTATTATAAACTAGTATAATCAATGTATCAGCTTATCACTTGTATCGATATCTAATGTCAGGTCTGCATGAATAAAGAAACTGTGTTTGTTCCTGCATGGAACCAGAAAGTTAACCCCCCACAGTTAACGGTGTCAGGAACAGGCCTGGACCGGTCTGGGCGGGGGCTGGACCATCCCAAATGTAGAAAGTATGACGTCATTATGTACAAAGCAATTTATTTTCGGGAAAAGGGTGGAGAAAGCACTATTCTCCACCCAGGAGGGCAGGGACACTTGGGCTAACATGAAGATTATTCCTGCAGAAGCCAAACACAAAGATCTGTCTGTCTCTACGTTTTATTCAAAGCATAAGCAAGTGGACTCCAAGCACACACACAAAGCACAAAGGCTTGGAAGTCTGGAAAATGCTTCATTGTAACCAACCATCATGTTTCCAAGGTTTGGAATATGCTTGAATTAGAATATCGTCCTTGAAAAATGCAACATAATCTGGAGTTTGGTCGTCGACAGTCACAAGTTAAACGATCCCGTCCTCATATCAGTTTGTTGTCTCCTTATGATGTGATGATAAAGGCTAAAAGAGCCTGGACATTTTTGGCTTAGGGACCTTGAAAGTGCTTGAAAGGGGCTTGAATTTCACTCTTGAAAAGCTGTAGGAAAGCTGTGGTGGAAATCTGAAATCACTAAAGGTGAAATACAAGGATCTGTCCTTCTGTAAGTTTAATCCATTTGCAAATGCACTGAGATCAGTCTTTAAACCCAGATGAACAGAGTTCACATGATTTCATAGATCGCTGTCAAAGAAAAGAACTGTGTCTTCTTGTTGAGGAAGTGACTCGACTCGTGACTCTTCCAGCTGCTGCAAACAGCTGGCCAGACAACATGTAGTTCTGGTCGGGTCCTAGTTGGACTTTGTTGGAGTTCTTTTTTGTAATATGTTTGTCTTTCATCCCAAATTGCATTAAACGTGTGACTGAAGACTGTAAAGAGGATCCTGTGGCTGTGTGCTGGAGTCTTTCTGTCTGAGGGCTTTTAATATCACACTTCACAGAGCTGCTGCTTCTTCTTCTTCTTCCTGCAGGATGTGAGTCTTCATCTCTCATCAGTCTGATGCACAGAGATCTGTCCTGGCTTAATAAGTACACTGTGGTGATGTGCTGCAACATTCGCTCACATGACGCTTAAGGCTGTGTTTCCTGTTTACAGGCTGTTTATGTGGCTGTTTCCTGTCTTCATCACGTGTCTCTGTTGACTTCACAGCTCACTGGTGTGACGAGGAAGAAGAGGAGGAGGAGGAGAGGAACGCTGTCCACCATTTTATCTGAGTTCAGGACGGCTGTCTGAGGAGGAAGCATGAGTTCTCCAGAAAAGGTTCAATCACTGTGTTTGTGTTCTCTTTACTTTGGAGATCAACATCATGGTTTGGTCTTCTTTCTCTTCTTCTTTGAACAATAAAACCCAGAATGATAGCAAGAGTTCAACAGACCACCAAGACAGGACAGCATGAGAAAGGTGACTGCGCCCCCTGCAGGACAAAGTATGTCATGAACACACGAGGGGAAGCTTATGGGACTGACAGCAAAGCAGCGTTTCAGTATATTTTGAATTTATATACATTTTCCCGTCACTGTTAATTCATTTGGGCATTTTACTGAGCACATAAAATAAAAGTGTCTAATCTGTGTACAAAGATCTTGACTGTGTAGTAATCAACTTTTTAAATATATTGTAATTTTATCACATTTTCTGCCACTTGTTACATTTTGATCTTAGTTTCACATTTTTCAATGAAAGATGTGACAGTTTAATAGTTATTGTAATAGAATATAAAATAAAACAGCATTTGAAGTGTTTAATATACATTTTCTAATAGAGAGCAGAAGTTAAACAGTAATTTCCAGGTTCTGTTCCCGAAGTAAGAAAACCTCATTCAAAAT
>VMKM01004973.1:0-10792 GCA_008360985.2 Macquaria ambigua
TTTGAGATTTTGAAGATATCCTTTTATACTACCCTTTGTGGAAGAATAGTACTATTTCAAGACATCATTATAATCAGTGCTGATTTTTATTTGTTTTGAAGAAATTGACCAAGTTCTTGATGATAACAATGTGTGACACTAAAATGTTTTATTTATGCGTTACGTCTTATAAAAGTGCTGTGAATTGTTTGCAAATAATAGAGTAAAATGGAACATTTATTTTGAGTTATAGTGAAATATAAATGCTGCCATTATTTTCCCATCAGCAAGCTCTTCTGTCCATATTTAAACCAGATAATGTTTCTTTAAATCCATCCACAGTGCATTGTCTTTTAACTTCCATTTCTAATTGATTACAATCTGTTTTCTCCGTCAACACTTTTGTAAGCTGCTGAAGCGCTCAGGGATGAAGAATGAGCGGCCTCTTGTTCCACCAGTGTATTTATTGTCATAACAAGGGTGCACTTGTTGAGTTTGAGGTTGTGAGAGCGTAAAACCGAAGTAATGAAGAAAGTCAATATAACCTGATTTGTATGTCTTTTTTTTTCTCTGCAGGGGTTTGCCCAAAGCCAATAAAGAACAGAGATGTGGTGAGTCTGCGTTCGTGGCAGGTGATGGATGACGAGTACATTATCGTTAACTTCTCAGTCAAACACCCGGTATGTCACCTCCTCCACACATTCCCAGGCACATGGCAACCACTGTCTTTAAATGTGCCATTTCTACATTTCTCTGGCACCTACTGTGTTAATGTTTTGTGAGCATTTATTATAATTCTTTTTGTTAAACAGCTATTTTACATCTTTACATTCGTCTTAACCATGGTGATAGTATCACATGTCCAAATTGCATAACTTGTCCAACGTCTTGAAAGAGGTGTTTCCAGTGTAGTTTTTCTCATTATTCTGCAAACTGTTTTGATTCAATTACAGAAATACCCTCCTCGCAGCGACCTCGTGAGGGCCGTTTCCATCCTCACTGGCTATTTGATCAAGCCCACAGGACCAAACAGCTGTACCTTCACATACCTCTCACAAGCTGACCCCAAAGGTAAGACACTAACCAACACCAACGTTGTGTAAAAGTGAGAATTGTTGCTGAACATTTTCAGAACTGTTTTTTTAAACTTTGTCTCTTTGCTCCAGGTTCTCTTCCGAAAGTTGTGGTAAACAAAGCTTCTCAAGTTCTCGCTCCACGGGTATGTAAAGTAATACAACTATTGTCACAAACTCTTTTCAGTTAAAGTTTTGTTTACTTCTAATTAACAGCTCTGAAAGTGCTAAGGTTAAAAATACATGAACTGTGCATCAGTGTGTCTGACAGTGTGGTGATGTGTGTGTGTGTCCATGAGGTGATTAAAAAGCATGTAATAGGTGTGTGTGCACATAAGGGAGTGAGGGTTTCATGTATCTTAAAGGACAATGGTAACCATAGAAACCCACTTTAAGGGCCTGTCCTGGTAAGGTTGCTGACATAGGAGTATCTCAGCTCGAGCTGTTGCAGAACTCGTTACCCAGGTTTCATATCCTGCGCAGATTGAAACTATTTAGACCAGTGTCGCAGTGTGCCTTGACAGAAACATTGATCCACTTTACCTCTTAACAGTGATTTCTATAAACTAAACCACTGTAAGGCAATAACCCATTACTTTGGCTAAGTAGTGAACATTCAAAATGAGAGAATGAAAATAATGTACTCCTTACTAGTGGAGAACCTTTAATCACTTTTAGAAGAGTAAATAAAACAACAGTATAAAATCAACAGTTAGCTAATACGCATTAAAATCAAAAGAAGAACCTTAAAGGGTAAAATTTCAAAAGGTCAAAAGTAATTAACATAAATACAGGTCTATAAGTAATTTAAAAGATGATACTATTTCAGCCAGGCTGTGGTCTTCTAATAGGGAATAGCAATGAAAAAAACGCATCTAACAAATGGATGGATTGATGCAGCGATTATTTTCTGGATTAATTAGCTAGTCATTTTGTCTATAAAGCGTCCAAAAATAGTGAAAATGTCCACCACAATTCCCTAGAGGCCAAGGTGATGTCTTCAAATTGCTTGCATTGTCCAGAACCTCAAGATATTCAGTTTACTATCATAGAAGGCAAAAGAAAAAGAGCAAATATTTACATTTGAGAGGCTAAAACCAGTGAATTTTTGGCATTTTTGCTTATAACATTTCTTAAATGAATATCAGATTATCAAAATAGTTGCAGATTTAATTTTCTGTTGAGTGACTGATCAATTAGTATTAATTGACTTATCGTTTCAGCTCCAGACTAGAGAACAACTACTGATGACAGATAAAAAATATAAAACAGCCTACAATGTCCAAAAGTCAGGCTGACGAGCAGCTCATACTGTAGACTGTTAAACAGTAAGGGCATCCGTTTAAAATGTCTTTTAAATTACTTTTCGGTTGGGGGAAAAAAAACTTGGTACAAAGTTGTTACCTAATTAATGAACCAGATTTGTGAAGCGAAACTTGAGTTTCAGTGTCAGGCCTCAAATGTTAAATGTGACTTTACTTAAGTTAATATCTGAGTTTTTACAAATGTGGTACACTTAACTTTTATGTAGACGGTGCCAGAGCTGTAAATAGTTAGACTCATGAAACTGCTTGCCACACAATCTGTTGCACGCTATTTTGCTACCAGCTTTATCTTCAGCTTTGTTGACTGAGAATGAAGGTGTGGTAGGTATGATCGTCAGACTGCAGCCCTCTGATAATCGTATCCTCTCTTGGTCCACTCCTTCCAGGTGATGAAGAGTGTACACAAGGCGGGGCAGAACTACCCAGAGTGGAAACGGCAGAACTCTCCCGACCAGAAGCCCTGGTTGTACCCAGAGCAGAACACCCTGCCCATGATGGACCCCGCCGAACTGTCGATACAGAGAGCAGACTCGCTAGAGAACGTGGATGAGAGATCCAAGGTGGATGTTCAGGAGAGCGAGGACAGCAGTTAGATCACATCAGAGTGACGGGAGGAAGGGTAGCCAAGAGGGCGAGATTGGGGGATGGACTATATAGACTCTCAAATTCAGACTTGAGACTGCCGACTCTCTGTGATTTAGCCAGGTTTCCAGATCGCTGTGCCTTTTGGGATGAGCAAGAGCATGAAGTGTTTACAGCTGTCTTAGCAGACAGAAATGAGCGCAGATCAAGTTGCCATTCACCTCACTCCAGGCTGAACTAAGCTAAACATATTTCCAGTGTTTGCCACCAGGGTTTTTTATTTTATTTTATTTTATTTTATTTTATTTTATTTTACATTGTACATTGTTAGAGGTGTTGGGGTTTGAATGTGTCGTGGTTACAGCACAACATTTACAATGGGCCTTTTTTTAGTTGCAGCTATGTAAAAATGCACATGAACAAATTTGAAATGAAGAAATGAAGCGTAGCTGTCCACTAGTGGCTCTTTGCCTTTACAAGTGACTGTGAATGGAAATTAGATTAGGTATTGTCAATGGGGAAAGTAGAGTGAAGTGAAACTATGTATTTCTGACACCACGTTCACTCTTTATTTATTTTTTTTAAACCATATTTTTATAAATGAATAGCTCTTTAAAACATAAAGTTTTGGGTTAACCTTTTTTTTTTTCTTTGTTGAACGTCAGATCAAAATTAAGACACACTTAAAATAGTCACATTTTATTTTGTTAAATCACATTAATATGGCTAGTTACACTGTTAAAACATTAATATAACATCATGTTAATGTTGTTCTGGGTTTGTGCAGCAGCTCCGGGCGTCGACCTTGAATCTGTTTTTCAGAAATACAAAGTTTTTTTTTTTTTTACCTAACAAAAAAATCACTATCACTACATTTGTTATTGTTAAATATGAACATTTTATTGCTAACCATTACTTTTATTTAGTCATGATTAGTGAGCAACTATGCTGTATTTCTATCTTTAATGTGTAATACAGGAAGGTTCATCGTATTTATTCAGATGTTGTACAATCAAAGGTTATGCGATCTGATTCTTATAATTTATACAGACTTGCATTGGCACTCGAGGAGATCAGTTGTTGATCTCTGAGAATGAAAATGTAGTTAGGTTGTATTAATATGTAAAATGTACATATAGCAAGTTTGTATTTTGTCAGTTGAATATCACTTTTCCTGAAGGATTGAAATGAGCATAAAGAATGTCTTTTATTTTATTTATTATTTAAGTTACTATAAGCTCAGATGAAGTCATGATGGACGAAAGACCCTGGAATGATACCGATGGTTTTTCTTCTGAAGATATTTGATGTGAAATAAGTTACAAATCTTTTTGTTTTTTCTAAATAAACCTCAAAAGGGTAACCTACTTCGGTAATCACTGTCATTGACTGCATTCCTCTTAACGTGACAATCAGTCTCAAGAGAAACCAACCTACAAAGTGGAACAAGTTTGGCAACTTGTACCAGAGCAAACCGGTCCATTTCCAGCTCTGGTTCAGGCTCTTCAAGTACAAAGACAAAGGTTACTGCGGTTCAAAACTTTTTATTTCTTTTTACCTCGTCAATGTCGTGTTATTTTATAAAAATACTGAAAAAAAACTTTAAGATCATGAAGTTCATCAGGTGGAAAACCAAGTTATTCCCTTTATGAAAATTATTAGTGTACAAAAGAATAAGACGGTGTGAGATGCAGCAGGCAGTTATTTACAAATGTTTAAAACAAATGAACTTACTTTATACTAGCATACTGCAGTAACATCCAGAGGTATTCAACTGTTTTCTGTAAATGTCCGAATGGATCCAGATTTGCTTTACAGCCAAAGATTGTATCTACTGATTTTACTGATTAGCACATCTTGAACCACAGCGCCAAAATGATGAAAGTACCCGATAGTCTTCAGCTGGAATGAAATCCTGCGAACATCGAGGTCTCCATTGCACACAGATAAACACGCCATTACAGGCTTAACCACTATACTAACGTACAGGGCGCAATGTGCTGTTATGCACTTTAATAGCATGTTGGAAAATATACTTGTCAACAGTTTGGCACCTCAAATACACAGTTTATACATTAAATAACTACAATATCATTCAGCCGTTTATGCAGTGTATGTAAAACCAATCATGTATGAAACATCAACAAAATTAATACTTGACAGTGTTAAAGTAATGCCAAGTCCACAACAGCAGTCACTGAAATATATTTACATGACTTAATATTTCCCACACAATAACCTTGTTTTGTTAAATATTTAATAACTGCAGTTCGTTAACAGCGATATTTAAAATCTACCAGAAGTCTTGCACTATCATTTGCTCTTACAATATTTAAGGGCCCTGCTGTCTTTGTACCATATGCGTCAGTGTGTACTGAAATCCAAGTCATATGTACATTTTTTACATGCCTTTACACTCAAGTTGCCAGTTTATTAGGCACACCTAGCTAAAACGAATGCAGTCTAATACACTAATAAATCCCACCTTCCTGAAAGGCTGCAGTTTGTGGTGCTTTTTGACTTGTATTGCAATATTTAGTCTACCCTCATTAACATAAATGGGGTGGACAAAATATAAGAAACATTAGGAAAAAACATTAGAACCATGATATGCAGTTAAAAGCTCCAGGTAAAGCTAGCAAGTGGATCTTGAGTTAACATTAAAAACATTAAAACCTTCATGACAGTAGGATTTATTGCCGGGCTGACGTATAGGACTGCATTAGTTTTGGCTAGGCGTAGCTAATAAACTAGCAACTGAGTATATGTGTATATATGTCTCTACTTTATATCAGTGTCATCAAGGTAAATGTGGACAGTACACACAAGTGCTACTCTGTGCTTGATTAAACTATATTTCACTACAGTAGAAAAATCTGATTAGGACTTGAGGACAAAAGGCAATGCTTCATTAAATAATGTTAAGCATGGCTAGAAAATATGTATCGATTCCATAATTTATAATGTAAAATGTCGACTAAGCCTCTGCCTCCTTCACTTCGTGTGAATACATCCTGACGGGGTAGAAATCATCATGCGTCACAGTAGATTAGGGAGTGCTCAGATATCTGGGTGAGAGAGGAAACCGAGTATATAACAGAGTATATGTTGTCCCTACATGGAGGACTTTGAATGAGTCTGTTAGTCATACATCTGTCATCTTGAAGCTGAGACAGAATGGAGGCCAGAGTCTGTGGGAGGAGGGTAATGACGTGCAGTGACGCGTCACCCCTCTCTCTTTCTCTTGCTCTTTGCTGCCACCTAATGCACAGTCCTCTCCTTCTGCCTTTGGTAGTCTGATAAAAGAACACACACAGGAAAACATTACAATACTGAAAGGGATATCATTATATAATCTGCTTCCAGTATGATGTAATTCAGTGACTCCAAAGCCATTTTCTTTTGTTGCTGAAGACATGTAGTGAGATAGTTATCTTAGCTACAGTATGTGGGTACTGTAACATGCTGGCATCTAAGTGTTAAGAACGAAGCTTCAAACAAACAATGAAGCCATTAGCACAATTAGTACATATGAATAATTACACTTCAACTACACACGACTACACTGTATTTTAAACCACACTGCATGTTTTAACCATAATGAACTCTTAACATGTTCCACGGTTTGATTTCCACGGACTAAATTTACATAACTTTAGAGATTGTCGTCTTGCTTTTGATATGATTTTGTTAGAGACTTACTGTAAGGAAAGAAGCGAACTCTCATCAGAATTTCTCGCGCAGTCTTCAGAATCTCTACAGCCTGAAGAGGAAGAAGAAATTAACTTAATGCAATACAATAAAAAGGATATCGCCAATAAAAAACTGTTGGGGCAAAATGTTGACAACAGTGCAACACTGGGCTGCCTTTACTCAGGCATTATTTGTATGTGACATTTGCCCCTTCACAGGGAGATAAGGTAAGGTCAGGAGCACTGAGAAACACCCAACACAACTAATATTATATAAGATCTGATTAAATGCCTAATCAGTAATGTTTTGACCACTTACATTTAAGATACATTTACATATTTCAATGGGAATTAAAATACTGAAATCTGTAATGCACATTTTAAAATAATGGCCAATTTTACACAGATGTCTGCAAACATACCAATATAAACAACCATCATACATCAACAACCATAAATTATGACAAATCTAGTCTTAGTCTTTGCATCATTACACTGCTGAGATTTGATTTTTGATAGTGTGGCCATCTTTTTGTTTCCATCGAGTCCCTAACTGTGCCCTTAAGCTGTAACAAGTTACTTACACAATGTGATGCTCACAAAAATAACATTCTCTTCATTGGTCAAAATGCTGCTTTTGGTTTTGAACTAAATGAAATACCAAACCCAAAATATATTATGCTCCATTCTTATGCAGTTTTTTGTGGGGTTTTACATTTGAGGCTGACAAATCAGCCATCTTTGACCAGTTGAAAATATGACAAGAATGTTCAACCTTTATAAATATACACTAGCTCTATATTGAAAAGTTATGCTAGTCAATACTATCCGTTATATTTTCTCCACATTCTGTAGTGAAAATGACAACACATATCTGATAAAGCTGCACTTTCAACAAGTTCCGACTACAGTGAAGATGAAGATTTGGATCCCGATTAGCTTCCACAAAGTGGTCACTAGGGTCCATTACCGTAGGTAGGCAGTGCCATGTCATCGACCAACCCGGTAATGTGAATGGAAATATATTAAAACATGATTAACATTTTTTTCCTCAATATCACTAACTTTCCACTACATAGATGGATACTATATAATAATGTGTTGACTGAAATCTGTATGGATCTCAGCTTGAAAGTACTGCTCTGACTTACTCTTGAGTGCTCTATGTCTTGGAAATCAACCTCATTCACAGAAAGAACCTGGTCTCCCTCTTGTAGTCCTGCTCTGTGGGCATCCGAGTCTGGGACCACCTGCCAACACACCACACACACACACACACAAATTAGAAATCACAATGAGAACATTTCTGAAAAGCAAACAATTAGTCTGCAGCACAAGTATGGATGCCAGTAAAAGCTATACCAAACAGCAGGGCTTCAAACACACACACACACCTTGGATATAAAGATTCCCAACTGCGACGCCTTGCCTCCACGGATATTGAAGCCCAGCTGTGCTCCTGGTGGTTTCTTCAACACAATGGTACGAGGTAGGAACTGGGTGAGCTCATTGTTGTAGTCAGGCTGATGAACCCGCTGAAAATGTCCAAACAAAAAGAAAAGCCGATAATGTACTACCAGAATGGTGGCATGAAATCCGTTATGACTCTGTGAGCTTGATTCTTCTTACACACTGATTTTCTAAGAGCAATGTTACAGGACATCACATACCAGACGATTGGGAACATACTCAGTTTCACGTGCATCTTTCAGGTGAATCAGAAGAAAAGGTATATACTGAGCATGAAAGTTAATTATTTTATGTTGGGAATCTTGGAATCAGTAGATTGACAAAAATATCTTAACTTTTTTGCTTTTTGCAGAGCTTTCAACTGTATCACATAGTCTTCAGCTTTAGTGTCGGATGTGAACGCCTCCTTGATCTTTCTTCAGCCGTCCACTGACTCCTGGTCAATGACTTTGACCCCTTTCCAGTCGATGCTGTGACCGGTTTAGGTCTGACAGCCAATGTTTCTGGTGTTGATAAGGTTTCTTGTCCAGCGACACGGACACATGAGAAACAGACTACATCAGCTCTCTGTGAACACTAAAACCGGTCAAAACATTGACTGGAAAAGGGGTCAAATTCATTGACCAGGTGTCAATTCATATGGTCATTCAAATCTAACACCAGAGGCCACCTTTAAACAGTGACAGGGGTTACAATTTAACCCCCTGACACAACCACTAGGTCCTGTGATGACATCTGTGCCATCGCCATGACAACTGAGCAATCTCCATCCCCTGATGAAGACCAGAAGATGCAGTTGAAAGCCTCAGAAAAAGCTTGTAGACCATCGTGGACCTTTTTATTTGTCAAAGTTATATATGGGTTAAAACACAAAATGTGGTTCTGCTAATATGTGGCATACCTCCTGTGCAGGTATCCATGCTGGTGGGTTCTCGTAAGACGGCAGGAATACCACTGGGAGCTGGTAGTCATCATAAGGAATTTTCTGATCCATTGTATCTGAAAACACCTAAAGAAAGAGAAATACATTGTTATGAAAAGTCGTCCTTAATGTTTAGTGTACTGCTTGTTATAACAGCTATCTTCATGAGTCCACATTATTACAAACTAACTCTATATGTGTTAGTTACAGCATAAAAATGAGCAAGGAGAGCAAAACATAATACTATAACTTATGCCACTGTATGTCATCTACATTCATATCACATATTCTCTACTAGTTACTAAGTTCTACTAAAAACTGTTTCCAAAGAGTAAACCTGCTCCCATAATACGAATCCTGAAATGAATGTGAACATAGCGATATGCATTTGGATCAGATGATAGAAATAAAATGAAGTGAATCGTGCTTTAGCCGACAGCGGATCATTTTACACTGCAATATACAAATGAAATGCTAGCTAACGCTACAGTTAGCTTACTAGCTAACTTCGAAACGAGCTTGCTTTGCTCTCTTCATCACGGATCATTTATAACTAACATTCACTATTATCATCATCTGAACTATAACGATGAAGACATCGCATAACCTGTGGGTGAAAAACGCCATAAAGCATCAAATTATCTCACCTGCCAGTGTGAAAACTAGCAATAAGCACTTTTTCTGGCGTTAAACGATGACTGGCATCCGCAGTGCTTTACCGCCACCTACTGTCGCGGAGTAGTCACGCCAACAATACAATAGAATTTAAAATCCTTCTCCTTACCTTCAAAGCCCTAAATGGTCAGGCACCATCATATCTTAAAGAGCTCATAGTACCCTATTACCCCACTAGAGCACTGCGCTCCCAGAATTCAGGGTTCCTTGTGGTTCCTAGAGTCTCTAAAAGTAGAATGGGAGCCAGAGCCTTCAGCTATCAGGCTCCTCTCCTGTGGAACCAGATCCCAGTTTGTGTACGGGAGGCAGACACCCTCCTCACATTTAAGAGTAGGCTTAAGACTTTCCTCCTTGATAAAGCTGACTCAGGTGAGCCCTGAGCCCCCCCTTAGTTATGCTGCTATAGGCCTAGACTGCCGGGAGACTTTCTATGATGCACTGAGCTCCTCTCTCCTCCTCTTCCTCTCCATCTGTACGCCCTCATATCCCATCAATGCTTGTTACTAATTCAACTTCTTCCCATAGTTGTGTGCTTTCTCTCCCCTTTCTCTCTCCTTCTGTTGCTTTCTGCAGGTGTTTCTGCCTCCGGAGCTGTAGGGTCTGGATCTATGGTTGCGGCCACCTGCTGCCCCTGTGCTCCTCCTCTGCACCCGCTGCTGCAGTTGCTGTTGCTCTTATTATTAGTATTGCTGCTGTAATGTTGCTCTTAGTATTGTTTCTGTTGGTGTTGACATCCATGCCATTGCCGCGGCCGTTGCGTTGCATCTCTGTGTGGAACTGTACTGTGCTGCTGTATGTTCTCTTTCCTCCTGCTCTCTCTCCCCCCCTCCCCCTTCAGCCCAACCAGTCGAGACAGATGACCGCCCACCTAGAGCCTGGTTCTGCTCGAGGTTTCTACCTGTTAAAAGGGAGTTTTTCCTTGCCACTGTCGCATAGTGCTTGCTCATGGTGGGAAATGTTGGGTCTCTGTATATATAAAGAGTCGGTCTAGACCTGCTCTACTCGAAAAAGTGCCCTGAGATAACTTTATGATATGGCGCTATATAAATAAAACTGAATTGAATTGAATTGAAC